>SDVV010007863.1:0-17520 GCA_016164225.1 Gammarus roeselii | reverse complement strand
TATGACGGCCAAAGTCACAAAATGGCACTGAAAAAGCAGATAAAAGTGTTCAATGGAACAAGCTGTCTTGAAGAGTCCTCGCATCTCGCTGAATGTATTTTTAGTATATTCCGTTGGCGTATAATGTTATTCGCTAATTGGGTAATTGCACTTGAGATGAAACCATTTCCATACGAAAGTGGATTAAAATCATTCATGCCTGCAAGGATACAGGTCCTACTCATATATTATATTATAGCGGGAAATATCCAAGGTTTTGCTTGTGCTTGGGAGGGTGTTCTACTCACTCTTTATTTAGAGTGTTGGCTTATTTTGCAACCGTAAAACAAACCACAGGGCAAAAGAGATAACAGGTCAATAATAAAATGGTTTTAGATGCGTCACATTTGCATATGATGACCATCGGACTTCCTTGTCATGGATCGGTATCCCATGATGTAAACATCACTCAATGCACAACGGATAAGCCACAGTAACATAGAGTTTCGATTCGTATCCACAAATTCGTATACACTACGCTTATAAACTAGCTTACTTAAGAACGGAACATACATACTGATATACAGGGTGAACCTGAATTAACTGACCCTTTTAATTTGTTAATAAATGAAAAACTAGGAACGTTATGAAGTTGAAACTCGTTTTATTTAAAAGAAAAACATTTGTATGGTAATATTGTTTCCTAGTTTTTGAATATGATATAATGAATATAATATCTTTCAAATGAATATAATATATTTTCTTTCAAGTTCTGGAATAAGAAACTCTCATATCATAGAGCGGTACCTTTCACCAGTGACTGTTACAGTTGCGTTATCATTTTCAAAAAAGTAAGGTCCATAAACACGTGAAGCTGATATTCCGCACCACACAGTAACACGAAGAGAATGCAATGGTCTTTCTTGGATTTCGCGTAGATTTTCATCGCTCCAAATTCTGTAATTATGATTGTTTACATGACCAGTTAAGTGAAAGTGAGCTTCGTCAGAGAAGATGTTTCCGATCAAAGTGGCATCCTCGCACAAACGAAGAAAGGATTCGGAATATCCAAGACGTTGGTGATGATCATTATGCAATAACTGTTGAGTCAACTGATTTTTGTAGGGCTTCAACTTCAAGTCCTTTTTCAGAATGCGGCATAATGTCTATTGAGAAATGGTTGATTGAGAAGCAAGTTTTCTAGTGGAGGTTTTAGGATTATCTGTAATGCTTACAGCAACTCTTTCGATTACGTCTTCAGTTCGAATTGACCTTTTTCTTCCAGATCTTGTTCTGTCATTAACATTCCCGGTCTCTCCAAATTTTCGATAAAGCGATTTAATTGTGTTTTTTCAAGGACTGATTATTGTTTCAAAATGGATCCTGTAATCACGTTGTGCTTCTGTTATTTACATCGTCTTGATGTAGGTTTGCAGAATTTTCGTTCTTTTTTCTTTGCTGTAGCGAATCATGATGAAAATTGAAGGGTTGATAATTAAACATAAATTTAGCAGACTATGTAGGATGATGTCGTAAATAGGATACAATATTACCATAAAAATGTTCTTATTTTAAATAAAACAAGTTTCAACTTCATAGCGTACTTAGTTTTCCATTTTTTAACAAATGAAAAGGGTCAGTTAATCCAGGTTCACCCTGTATTTATATGAATAAGAAACCAAGAGCCGGCACGCGAGCACCTACAAGAAGGTCTGTGGCTCTTAGCCCTTAAAAACAGTCAAACTTTCAGAAGATAAATTGGAATGTGCAGCAAAAATATAAACTCTGCTGGACTATTAGAAAAGTGTTTACTTAAAATTGTACGTAATATGATTTTATTAGTGAGAATTGTTGAGCAATCAACAGAAATGTAGATAATTAAAGGACTAGATTACATTATGAAACTTTAATGGTGTGCCCACAGACTACGTAAAGAAATTGAATTGTAATTCCACAAAAAATATTCAATATATTTTGCTCATACATTTATTATAATTTGTTATCGGTAAACTTTTACAAGTGCTTTCAGAAAGAAATTCATTAGGTTTAAAATTTGCGTCTCTCTCTGTTGACTAAGATAAGAGCGCAATTTGATTACATGTTTCAGTCAAAAAATGTCAAATAATGACGGTAGAAGTAGAAAAGAAGACAAATCGATACTAGTCGAAAACTACCAGTTAGTAAGTAGGAACTTGAGCATTTACGATGGTGTATATATCTTGAAATGGTACAATCGGGTCACACGGTTGGAGCTGTAGCTATAGCTTGTGTAAATATGAGAACGATGTGGAATAGAAATTTCAGAACAGATTGAAGAAACACAATTTTTTTTGCCCTCCCGGGTTTCAAACTCAGTCATAATACACGAAGTTCCCATCGCAAAATCGTAAATCCGCTGCACATTATATGATGTTGGTGAAATTAGCAAAATCGACCTTTATTGAGAAATTGTCCGAGACAAATATTTTCAGTATGATTGTACTTTTTCCTCTCTGCCCCGAATCATTGTGGTGTAGAGCCATTCCACCTCTGTAGATAATAACTTGCTGGTAGGCCTGCTAGTTGTTATCTCGTAATTACTCAAGTTTTTTAAATGATAAATAATAGTACCTAAACGAAAATGGAATGGCCTTGACATTTTTTAACGATAAGTCAAAACATTTGAGTATGTTATGACTTCTTATAATGGCATCAACGATTGCAAATTCGTTGGCGCCCACCAGCTCGCCAAGCACTGAGGTCAAATTTTCGCAGCAAATTTAAAACAGGACCTTTTCAATTAAGTCGCCGGGATATACGTTGAAATCAAAGCTGTCGACCTTATTGATCTTGACTTTCAAAAAGTGTTTGATAACGTACCTTATGAAAGCCTACTGAGAAAAGTGGAAGCGCATGACATGACTGGAAACGCGGCCATGTGACTCCGAAATTGGCTCACGGACAGCAAGCAACGGGTCTGTGTCGGATCAAAAAAAAATTAGTGGGCCACAGTAACAATATGAGTACTCCAGGGCTGTGTTATTGGGCCCCTTATCTTTATAATCTCTATAAATGACCTCTACACTGACATCGCCTACCTTTCCAAATGTTTCCTAATTAAAAAACTAGTGGACTGGTCTGACCAGTGGCTAATAAACTTTATTCCTGAAAAAATCACTGTTATGCACATATGATTACAAAATCAAAATTCTGCTCACGTAATATCAGACCAGCATATGACCGAACTCGACCAACAATGAGACCTTGAAATATTAATCACCAATGATCTCAAGTGGAAAAACCAAGTAGAAGCCTGCTACTAGAAAGGCAATAGAGTCTTTGGCTTGATATCCTGATACTTCAACTACAAATCCAGAGACATTATGCTTCCATTATATACATCACACGTGAGGGTGAAGGGCTCAACAATTTTGAACCCCTCACCCATGAGGTGATATCAACGAAATGGAACGTGTTCAGCTCCGAGCAACAAAAATGATTCAGAAACTGAGAAAGATGACATATCCGTAAAGACTCGAAAAACTTAAACTGATATCACTTGAAAGTAACCGATTTGCAAGTCAGGTAATAAAAACCTTCAAATACATTAACGCCTCTTTCACCGAGATTATAACCAAATGAGCAGAAATAATGGACAAATACTTCAGCTAAAATCTTTCAGAAAATCTGTTACCGAGAACTTCTTTCCATTCATGATACAAACAATTTGGAACCGTTTATTTAATGATGTGGTTATGAGTAACAACGTAAACACCTTTAAAAACCGCCTCGACAAACACTGGGAGACTAATCCATCCCCTTACTAAGACAATGTGACGTTAGGACTATGCTGCCAAGGTGGCAACAGCCTCCGTTGGAGCCTTCAGCATCCGGCCGCGTATGAACGATGAGCACCTCATCTAGGCTGGGCTAGTTGAATTGCAAATTCTATTTTGGAATACTTATAAAATGGACTCTTCCGCCCGTCCCAGTCCTCCTCCTACTACTACTACTACTTCGCATTTGTACACGTACCAATTGTTACCACACAATTTTGTGTCTTTTCTTTGCAGACAATTTTGTGTCATAATTTTCGTGGCAAGTGTGAAGTTTACGTGATAAGTGTATAAATATATAAAGAAACAAGTGCTGAACGTAGGTGCATACGTTATCAAATACTAAATAAGCGCGCGGGTGCGGATAGAGCTTGAGGTAGACCTTGGGTGGCGTCCGTGTATGCCTCTGCTTTTAGTACTCTTCTCGGTCTGCTCCACCTGGATAAGTAGGCACGTCTTCGGGGACCTCGAGTAGTAGTCATAGAGAGCCTCTCCTGCCACTTCGGTGAGATGGATGGCAGGATGGACGAGATCCTGACTGTCCACCAGGGCCAGCGGAGGAGAGACGACGACCACGGAGAGGACGGGGACCGTGCTGCAAAGGTCTTTGTCCTTGAGGAGCAGCTTCGTACCGCCGTCAGTGAGTATGTGGTGATTCGAGAGGAGATCGGGAGGACTTGTGAGTCCGTAGCGGAGGTGAGAGCTGAGGTGGGTAAGGTCTAAGACGACCTTGTTGAGGAGCGTGATCTGGAGAGTTTTACGGCAAACCGCAGCAGAAACTTACGTTCCGACATGGAAATGGCTAGCATGGGCCAGGTGGAACATTCGAAGAAACTAGTGGAAGTGAACGAGTTTGTAGTCCATGCTGTACAGTTGAACGGAGAAGCAAGCCAGGAGAAGATTGACCGGGCGGACCCGGTTCAACCACGAAGGATCCTTGGTGACTTCGCTCGGATTTCCTACCGTCTTGGGGGCTCCGCCCTAACTTCCTGCAGCAGAACGCATCCACCCCTAAGCCCATGTCATGGATATCGGTTCAGGATGTGAGCTCGTAGATCGCTTCCACCATTAAACCCAAATCCAAGCTACATACTTCATGTCAGGACAAGAAGTCATCAGCTGCCCGGAAACCGAAAACTGGCACTAATCCGATACCTCGGACCAAGACATTCGCGAATTGAAACCTCACTCTACTTTGACGGGCGGCGTAGATTCGGATGGATTTCAGCATCTCCAAAACCGGTTCTCCTTCGTGAACCGGCCCGCGTTTATGATGTTAACGCGGAACACTTTTGAGAAGTTCACTCACCTAGGTGACTCTATCGTCCGACACCAGGCGATCGAATGTATTCATAGATGTATTTTGCAAGCCCGGTGCCACGCTTGAGAAGATCAGAGTTATCCTTTCGGTGGTTAATGTTTCCAGCCGGGAGTGTCTCATAATCTGTCATGTAGTCACCGATGATCTTAAGAGAACAAAGTTGGAAGATTTGCTAGCCAAGTATAGGCAGAAGGTTTCTAACCTAAAGCATAAGCGAAGCAAGTGGCCATCAATCCATCTTACTGCGAATGAATGATGATGACGAGCTGTATAGTACGTTTACCTATACAAATCTAGCCCTCGAGACCATTTGCAAGTCCGATGGAGTATCCTTCATCAACTTGTTTGAGGACTTTCGGGAGAGGCACGATCTTTTCCTAAGAGACGACCTACACCTGAATGTTATAGGAAATTCCCGACTTGCCAGACTGCCCCACCTAAGCGTTAAAAAATTCAATGCCAAAAGATAGGGGTCCAGCGTTCTTCAAAAGAACCGGTTTTGGCCGCAGAAACTCTACCAAAAGGGCCTCGTGCCGCAGCAAATTCCCCGACGAGAGCGATGACCAATCAATCGCTTCAGTAAGAAGAAGCTACACGCACGGTCGAGATCCTAGTCCGCAGCTGCCAGGTCGAGACCCCTCCAATGGAGAAGTCGAAGACCGAGACACGCACCGTCTCAAGGTCTTCTTTTGTAACGTGCAGTCATACAGTATGCCCCTAAGTTCGACGAACTGCGGGGACTGGCGACCCTGTACTTGTTTGATGTTATTGGCATAAACGTAACATGACTTGATCTCCAGCGTAAAAACCTGGCAGCAGATCAAATGCTACCAGGCTACAAAATGTTCAGTGACCCCCTAGTAAACGAGGGGGCGAGTCCGTGCCGTATCCATTTCTTAGATCAGCGCTCGCTACCGTTTCTTGCGAAGTACTCAAAGCAGAAATCAAAGTGGCTCAGGCGACATTGAAACTGGCATTGGTGCACCGCAAATGTCACACCATTGCGGAACAAGATGCCCAGCTCTATGAGAAGCTGGAAGAAATAGTCTCAAATAATCACGAAACCATCATCTTCGGCGACTTCAATCTCCCGTACAATGACTGGGTGAGCCTGCTTCACAGGCTCCAGTCAACAAACTAACGGAGTTTTTCGTCGCCAATAATGGCATGACCCAGTATGTGTGCGAACCGATCCGGAGGGGGGGGGGCAACAGACCGGACCTAGTCATGTCAACTGGGAGATGCTCCATATAAAGTATCTCCCAGTTTGTGGCCAACGCGGTGGAATTCACCGTCAAATTGCACCGTCCAGCATCCTCGGGAGCTGTACGCCGCCTCTATTTTGCACGAGCAGACTTTCAGGGGATGAGAGAACAACTAAGTGGGCTAAATTTAATCGAACAACTCAGAGAAGGTGCGGTGGAAGCTTCCTACCGCATCATCAATGAGAGAGTTCGCGAGGTCAGCGACCAATGCATATCCTAGGGGACAATGGATCCCGCTCAAAGGATCAGGCCCCCTTGGTAGAACGTCGAGGTTGCAAGGGCCATAAATAGTCGCGATCAACCATATGAGCAACGAAAGAGGGACAACACCGAAGAAGCGGCAGAACTGCGTCGCCTGGCGTGTTGGTCCGCTAATGGATAAAGATGACGTCCTCAGAACGTCACCTGAGGACATGGCCAGATCCTGAATAGCTTATTCTGCTCAGTGTTTACATTTAAGACCCCCACTACGGACGAGATACTCTGTTTGCTAGGAAAGTCACTCTCAACGACAATGTGTTTACGAAAAAGTGTGTTGATGAACAACTTGATTAACTGAACATTCACATATCGATTGGACCCGATGGACACAAACCAAAAGTTTCCAAGGAAACTCTAAAACAATTATTGGCTAATTCCCTGGCCCACATCTTTAACTTATCGATAGCGAGTGGCGAGGTCCCCGAAAACGGAAGAACTGCTAATGTCACGGCAATCTTCAAGAAAGATGACCGACAATCGCTCAGCAACTATCGACCGATTAGCTTTGACGTCGATTGTGTGCAAAGCCATCAAATGATTAATACGAGATCATCTCGTCAATCATCTGGAAAGCAACAGACTGATTCAAGACACTCAGTACAGCTTCCTCCGCACAAGGAGTGGTCTGATGAATCTGCTGGACTTCTTCAACGAGGTGATACGACCGCCGCATTGCAGTGAATGTCATCTACCTAGACTTTCAAAAAGCCTTCGACAAAGTGTCGCACATGAGACTGTTACACAAAGTCTCTGAGCTCGCCATCGGTGGCAACGAACTTCGCTGGCTACACGTTTGGCTAGCAGGGCGCAATCAAGGATTCAGCACCGGCCAGGCAATGTCTCAGTGGGCCGCTGTTACCTCTGGGGTGTCTCAGGGTAGCGTCCTAGGTACCATCCTCCTCCTCATTTACGTAAACAACATGGATGCGGGACTTCTGTCCAGGGTATCGAAATTTGCCAACGACACGAAGCTCTGCCATGCAGCATGGAGGGAGAGACTGAGTTGAGATTCAACAAGATCTCGAATGACTCACCCAATGATCGGGAGCGTGGCAGATGCCCTTTAATTTTGTAAAATGTGCAGTCACGTACATGGGGTGTCGCAATGCCAACTGCAACCACACGATGCCAGGGAGCCATCTTGCAACTTTTGACCAACAGAAAAGTCGAAGTTACAAGATAGCTAGGCGTACCCTTGGTTTCATCTCCTGTTACTTCCTCTCTAAAACGAAGGACATAGTATTGCCGTTATACACGTCCCTCATCCGTCCTCACCTCTAGCATGCAGTCCAATTCTGGTCTCCTCACATGAGAGGGGACATAGCCAAACTGGAACGCATGCAGCATCGTGCTACAAAGGTCATCCCGCAGCTATGCCACCACAGCTACGAGGATAGGCTGAAAGAGCTTAGCCTCATCACCCTCGAACAAAGAAGGCTGAGGGCCCAGCTCATTGACACCTTCAAATACCTGAAGGGATTCAATAAAGTGAGCCCTGTCGGCCCCTTCGACAGGGGCCACAACATTCGTACCCGAAATAACGGGGAAGAACTTGTAGAAAAACGTTTCGCTACGACTATAGCGCAACCCTCTTCCCGAGCGTAATTTGGCGGATTTGGAAGAACAAACCAGCCACAGTACTTGGCTCTTAATCCGTGAATGCGTTCAAAAACGCGCTGGATAAGCACTGGGGTGCGTGAATTGCTTAGCGTCAGAACTTGAGAACGACACGACTCTCCCAGGAGCTATCGAAATTATTATTATTAAATGGGGAAGCCTCATGACACGGCTCTCTTCACAATTCAAGTTATTATTACTAATAATTTAATCATTACAAACAATAATTTTATCGTCGTCGATGAAGGTAATTGTTAATTAATACTAATAATTTTATAATATGTAACAATGTAATGATTATTATCGGTAACCAACTCAATCGAGCGACAAGCTCAACGTCGGATTGGAAAGTTTTTTTCTATTAACATTGCAAAATAATAAACTAATAAGACTTGCATCTCGGTACGATCATTTCTACCGGGATATGCCGGGTAAGAGTGCTTACGGCGACTCACATCCACCCTAAACCCATGTCAGGGCTACAGGGAATGGTGTGAGCCCGTAACGGTACTCCCCATCACCCATCTCGCTGGCCTGCGAAACCATCTGCTATCCTAAGCCTTGAAGCAGGATAAGCTGAAGCAGGTACTATGGTATCCTAAGAATCGAAGCAGCCCAAGAAGAGAGCCTGCTCAAACTCGATGCGGCGGTGAAACTCCGAGAGATACCATATATTTTTACCCTGTATTTTTTTATATCTATGTGGTACGATTACCACCCATATTGTCTATTGTGTGAGTCTCTCGGCGACTCAGCGGCGCTTGCCAATGAGCCGCAACAGCAGTGTTCAGCACCAAGCCCTATGATATGCGAAAATCAAACCCGCACCAAGAGGAGAGCAATTGCTCAACTCTACGGTACCGCGTAGATTCAACGAATAGCATCCATTGATGAGGCAATGAGTTGCTTCCAATGGAAGGATCTTATCGACATGACGGAAGACTCTTTACTTTTCTTCTCCCCTTCCTTGGCTTACAAGTGTTTACAAGTGTAGGAAGACAAGAACAGGCCTATTGGCTCAAACTATGTTGCCTTTTGAATTTAAGAGGGTTAGTTCTGAATTAGAAGGTCTAAGAAAGCTCCATGTGTCATTTCTGCTTTTATAACATCATGAATGGGAATGGCTTAGCTTTTATCGGTGATTTATGTAGAATTTGTCGAGCTGCGGCTCAAACGTTTCGATTGCATTGCTGTTTACTAACTCGCTGGAAGCTGACTCTATACGTGAAGAAACTGCGCGTGATGTCGAGTGAGAAACGTTTCGAAACGATTTTGAATCCATTGTTCCTAGTCACTTTGTTTGTATCTAGATTGAAAAGGCTCACTCGGTCGACGTTTTTCTTACCATTTAGAATCTTCCACACTTCGATCATATCGCCTCTGATTCGACGTTTCTCTAGCAAATAAAGTTTGATTATTCGCACGAATTATTTCGAAGCGAAGGGATTAGTTGGGTAGCTCTACGTTGAACCTTCTCAAATTTGATAACGTCTTTTCTAAGATATGGAGACCAAAATTGAATGAAGTACTCGAGATGCGATCCACCAAGTGTATTGTATAACTCCAGCATACTGTGTGGGTTTTTGAACGGGATAGTGCGAGATATCATACTTAGCAATATGTTGCGTTTCTTGGCAGCATTGTTACATTGCTCGCAACTCTTTAGATCACAAAATATGATGGTACCTAATTCTCTCTCTTCGGTGCCAGGAACGAGTTTTTTTCCGGATATTGAATATTCGTGGTTGAGGTTACGAGGACTAACCTTTACATTTGTCTACATAAAATTTCATTTGCCCATTTTCAGATCAATCAACAATTTTGTTTAAGTCTTGTTGGATTTGCTGGCACTCTAGTTCAGTTTGCACTTTTCCTTCTATCTTAGTATCGTCTGCAAACATGATAATGTTATAGAGTACATTGCTATCGAGATCGTTAATGAATAATATAAAGAGAACTGGAGCTATCACGGATCCTTGAGGCACGCCGCTTGTAACATTACCCCAGGACGAGGAAGCTCCGTTAAGTACAACTCGCTGCCGTAAGCCAGCATTTCATCCAGTTGTTAAGCTCACCTCGAATACCGATGCTGTGCAATTGACTAACAAGGTGCTTGTAGGGGACTTCATCAAAGGCGTTTGAAAGTCAAGGTAAATGATATCGATTGGAGATTTTGTGTGGTGATTTTCAATTATATTCTTAAGAAAAATATAGCAGGTTCGGAAGACAACGATTGTGTGTTAAGGCATGCCAGGGTCGACCATCAGTTTGTTTGATTCTAAGAATTCTGTAATTTTATCCGTTACCAAACTTTCCATCAAATTGACAATGAATGAGGTAAGACTAATTTGACATTAATTTCTGGGACACTTTTTTTTTTTTTAATTGTGGTAACATTGGTTTATATCCATAATGAGGAGCAGGTGCCATTTGTGAGAGATTGGGTGAAAATGTTTGATAAATGTTCGTCGATTTCTTATAAATTAAAGTCGCTTTTCGAATTCAATGTTGAACTTGGTCTGGACCTGGAGATTTTGTGACTTTCAATTTATCTATATATTTGATAACTTCGGCGGGGAAAAGTTCACTGTGCTGAGGGCTATTATTTGTCTTTCCGCTATGATTTCCTCAGGATTAGGAATATCCTGATTTTCTAACGTATATACAGAACAAAAGTATTCATTAAGTAGAGCACTCATCTGGGTGTCGTCCGTTTCTAGCTCACCAACATCGTTCGTGAGAGGACCATTTGCATATCTTATTTTTTTTTTGCTCAAAATAAATCTAAAAAATTGTTTCGGATTTGTTTTGTCATTGTCGGCAATTTCATTTCCATAATATTTCTTCCTACGTTTCTGGACCCTCGTTAGATCTCTTCTGATGATGTTTTCATTTTTTCCCTACGTCGTCATGTGGATGTTTCTATTTTATTGAGTGCTTTGCTTTCGTTCGTGACTAAAGGCAATGCAGTATTTTTTTCCAGTAATTTCCTGATTGAGTGATGTTCGCCTTTTTTGCGCGGGATATGCTCATATACAAGATTTTTAAGAGCAGTCAAGAAATAGTCAAGCGAATAATTGACATATTGTTCTATGGTTACATATGCGGATGCCATTAACACTCCTAAGCCATCAAAGTTAGCTAATCTAAAGTTAGGGACTTTTGTCGCAGTTTGTTGTCGTTTTCAACTCAAGCTCTATCAAAAAACGGATACAGCTATGGTCGCTAGTTCGGAGTGGTTCGCCCACTTTGACGTTTGTGACATGAGAGTCGCTTGCTTCCTCTTGTAGGTGACTTCACCATTTAGGCCCTGAACTTATCGTTTGCAAAATCACTCAGACGTTGGCCGGCTGCAGTGCAATTGTCTGTTTCCCAATCAATGTCAGGGATATTGAAGTGTCCGTGAACAATACTGTGTTGTGTTGTGACGACATCGACGAGGGTGTTGTAAATATCGACATCATCTGCAACCTTACTTCTTGGAGGACGACAGACGAGAGTGATTTGACATCTTACATGTTACCGACTACTTGGATTGATATTATGTCATGTCTGCTTTTTGGAGGAGTGATTTCTAATATTTGCAGAGTGTATTTCACGAGAAACAGCACTCCACCGCTCTTTCGGCCTTGTCTATCTTTGTGAAATAGTGAGTAAGCGGGGAGAGTAAATTCGCCTGAATAATGCCTGGCACTCAATTTCATACACGATTCCGTGATTGCTATTATGTCGATACTTTCACTCATTGCAGGGATACCCAATTCTTCGATTTTGTCTCTGAGACTTCTTGCGTTAACATAGTAACATTTCAGAGTACCGTTAGTCACATAAACTTAATTTTCTTGACTTATACGTCTTCTACTTTGAAGCCTTGTGTCGGAGCCAAGACTTTCGTTTTCATTTACACGGGTTGTACTAGCGAAGCAGCGACTACTGCCTTTAACTCGGACTGGATTGATGACAGGAACTTTTTTGCTTGGACATGCGGTGATGTTTTGATGAGTTTGTGTATTGGTTGTGTACCTAGTGTTAGCACGGGTGGGGGCCGTTGTGTCATTCCGTCCGGCACTGCTGGTGGGTTGTGGGTTGGATATCGAGTGCATTTATTGGTTTATTTTCGGTGACAAGACCAGCGCCGATGTTTTTAAGTAGGTTTTCGAGGGTGTCGAGTCCTTTCGCGTTTATGCGAGCCTTGTTGGTGATTCTGTTAAAGTTACAGTACTTTGGGTCGAGCATCGTATCCCTATGATCAGAGAATGGGATTTTTTGAGCTTTGCAGAAAGTTGCTATGCTATTGTTAAGTAAAATCATCTTGCTTAACTTGTATCTACTTTGGTTTGGATGAGGCAGAATGCCAGTGACATGGATATTCGCGTTTGATCTTTAGACATTGTTCAGCATGGTTTCATACCTTTTCCATGTCGATTCCTTCTGCGACATGTCTTTAGCTCCGACTTGTATTTTAATTCGTTTAGAAGAATGTATCTTTTCCTTTTCGATTATGCTTTCGGCCTCGCCGATTTTCAAATCTGTTTTGACAAATATTTTCAGTTGAATTCTCCCTGTTGGCTTATATGATTTGAAGGTGGTGTCATTGTGATCACCAATCACCATAATTTACTATGTAGTCTGAGAGTTCATTTCATCAGGCAATACATCAACTCGGTTACGTATGTTGGGTCGGCTGTGGTAAGGTTGTGACACAACGTGTGATGCATTGTCGCGGCGAACGGGCCACCTGCTCACTATAGTTGGGTACAGTGCATCGCTCTCTTTGATTGAGTTTTCTATCGATTTGATGCTATCATTCGTCTCTGCGTCTAGAGCGGCATGCTTTTTGGCTAATTTAGAGGTTAGGTGCACTGGAAGCAGTTTCATTTATTGTAGGGTTGCCTCAGTAGTTTCTTTGACTGCCGCTAGTTTACTGTTCATCAAATTTTTGAATTCATGAAATTGTTCCAACACGTTTACACGTTTACGTTTACCAATTTTGGATCAACAGCTGGCAACCGGGTATCCGTATTGACTGTCTTTGTTTTGGACGAGCAAACGCAAGCATCACTGAACCGTGCTTTCAGTTGTTTCATTTCCTCTGCCTGTTCACATAGTTTGCAGCGTGCTGTCCTCCACTCTCCATTTGAGGGACTGTTACGTAGATTTTTGGCAGGGCTAGAAGAACTATCGGAAACCATCAGTTTGGTGGCGTACGATTGGTGGCATATGCCACAGGCCAGCTTAGCCTGAACTATCTTGGGATGGTCAAGAGATTTCAGGTGAGAAAATGGACTTTATGCTTGAGTTCTATTTTCGTGGTCTCTTTTCGACAGCAGATATGAATGTAATAACTATAATTACATGAGGGATGTTTCTTAATGTTGTGCGAATAATAGCATGGTTCTGGTCATCAACCTTGAACTAGGCATTACCATCAGAAGATGATGGACAAATTTATTAAATTTCATTTAATAGACTGTTATGAAATCATAGCACGATTCTAAGCTGCAAGATGTAAAATGTCACTACCGAGCATTCCATAGTTATGATAAGCATAGCTATTATGAGCATGAACCATCTACAATAGATATTTTGAGTATGTACCACCTACAATATGAGCATAAACCACCTACATTATACGAGTCACGAAACAATGCAATGATACTACCTTTTACAAGTTACCTATGGTTTGTTACACAGAACTGGCTACATTTGACAATGATGAAATCGGAATACCCATAATATTTCAGAAGAGAATACTGTTTTAGAGACAGGTAACACATGCTCAGCCAAAATAAAATATAAACGAACTCAAGCGGCATCCCAAAAATGTGTTTGTCTGAAGATGCAGACGGAGTTGGGCACTTGCGGGATTTGTGCCTGATCATTCCATCTCCCAACATCAACAAATGAGTGACACTTATCAAGTACGGTATTTTATTTTGGAGGGGGTCACCCAATACTTGAAATGCCTAGTTGTGCGCACTCTATTCTGGCACTATGATCGAAATTGGCATAACATGCTATCTAAATCCGCAATAGTATTTTCTGAGTACATATCATTGAGTTCATTTAAGGAAAAACACGATGAAACCTTAGAAAATAGAAGAACTTTGTGTGAAGGGAACGCGTTGAACTGATGTGTAGCGAGTGCGTTGAACTGACGTGTAGCCAGCGCGATGAACTGACGTGAAGCGAGCGCATTAAACTGGCGTGTAGTGAGCTCGTTGAAATGACGTGTGCCGAGCGCGTTGAACTGACGTGTAGCGAGCGCGTTGAACTGACATGTAGCGAGCGCGTTGAATTGACTTGTAGCGAGCACGTTTAACTGATGAGTAGCCAGCGCTATGACCTGACGTGTAGCGAGCGCGTTGAACTGATGTGTAGCCAGCGCAATGAACTGACGCGGGAGTGACGTGGGAGGGAAAAAAATGAACCATAGCTAACAGTTGCGAACTACCAAACGCGGGTGAAAGTCTGCCGGCGACTCAGCTGCGCTTGCCAATGAGCCGCAACGACAGCATTCTCCACTACACCACATTATATACAAAACTCAAACCCGCACCAAGAGGAGAACTTTTGCTCAGCTGTACGGTACTGCGTAGATTCGACAGATATCATCCGTTGTCGAGGCAGTGAGTATCCTACAACGGAAGGACCCTGTCAATTGATGGTCCTCTTTCTTTTCTTCTCGACTTCTGTCCTTGTAAGGAGGAAAAAATAAAAAAGATTGATATTAAATAATACCAGCTAGCTTTTCACAGCAAAACTGTGCTGCCTTTTGTTGACGGCGCCGGAGATGCCCCTCCGGCATCTCACCTTGAAATTTATTCTCCTGTACAATGTGGATGAACTACCCGTCTTCTCGCCTGTAGCACAGATCCGAGCGAGACCTGGTTTAACAGGGAGCAGAGCGGCATATAACTGCTAACCTCTCCTCCACAGATCTTTGAGCTAATTTCAAAATTTAAATATTCGAGCCTTTCATATACTAAATCATGCGATGTCTCATTTTCAAAGTTAAAAAAAACTTGTGTTTATGCTGACAAAACTCATTAGTTGCCATGAGCGCCTTCAAGGAACCGCTTGTGTACAAAAGACTTAATCTTCTGAGCAGATGGGGGAGGGCCACTACTCATGCAATTTAATGTGGTGCTTTTCCTAAATGCGCACATACTTGTCAAAATTAAGATACCGACATGCTCCTGTGAACAAGACTCGATGCCCAGTTGGAGTCCATTTGACCCAACCTCTGTGGCAAGCCGAGAGGCATGCACTCGAGGAAAAGTATGAGTCCGTTGAACGTATGAGCATGTCCGTCTCCGCTCGACCGTCTGAGCTGTGACCACCACATCTCTATTCGCCCCGTTCCAGAAAATTTCGTCTGACACTCGATCATTTTTTATCCGGGCTGAAATGGCCCGGGTAGTAGTGGGTTAGTAGCCAGTATGTAGTGGAGATGGTAGTTGTGGGCCCTCTCTTTTCTATCCTTACAACCTTTCTTTTTCTTTATGTGTGCGTGAATTATTAAAGCTTCATTGACTATTCCCAAACAATTCTTTCAACAAACAACCCGACATGAGCACTTGAGCTCGTTTATTTTCCTCTATCTAATTGAGTAAACTACTACTTCTAGCCGTTACAAATCCCTCCTTAGCAATTCTCAGTTGTCACGACTAGCAGGGCGACCTTACGCTACTAATAACTGAGTCAATGCACATCAAACACTCCCCAGCTTCACTAAACTCTGACAGTGTCATCTATCGCAGACGCAGTAGGAACTTTCAACATTGTTGAGCGTTGTACGCAGCAATTTGTCATTCCAAACAACTTCTGCATCAGGTAACAACCAATACAGCCACACCAATAGTCTTCCCGAAGTGATCTTAAAATGCTACTTTGTAGATATTTTGCTCAAATTCCAACTGAGGCAGGATTTTTAAAATTAAAAATGAATGGACAATTATACACTTATTAACAAAAACTCGGAACAGATTTTTGTTTTTTTCCCCTATATATATATACGCTTTCCGACCAACATTTGCTGCGTACAACCACACTCTCTAGAATGATGGTTTCAAACATTTCACTATTTACTAACAACAAATATGCTGTCGAAAATTATGATGAATTAATGCAGAAGATGCAGGGTATTCGCAACGCCAATAAATGTTTATTGACGTTATTTCGTGTAAGATGTAAGTTTTCCAATATTATTCTCGGTGAAACTGACAACTGCTTGAACTTTTTGTTCGTTGCGAGAACGGACACTTTTATTAAAAGATCTCAGAAGCTTTATCAGACCTCATTGCAGTTGGGGTTCATGCAATCATTTCAAAGTTTTAACAGCAAACATTAGTAGTAGATATGGGTGCGAAAACAGGGGTGCGAAAACAGGGGTGCGAAACAGGGGTGCGAGAACAGGGGTGCGAGAACGGGGGTGCGAGAACGGGGTTGCAAGAACAGGGGTGCGAAAACAGGGGTGCGAAAATAGCAATGGGTAATTAGTGACTCTATGTATATTATTTGTGGATGATTTAGGATGTACGCTTTTAGTGAAGGTATTAGATAGATAAGATTTAGGATATATGTTATTTATGAAGGAATTAGATAAAGGATGACTAGATCTTTGAATCTTTTATCGAATGTATTGGTTAGGGTGTTTGTTTTTTTGTGAAGGATTTAGGATGTATGCTTTTAGTGAAGGAATTAGGATGTATACTTTTATGAAGTTTTTAGTGAAGGAATTAGGATATATGTTATTTGTGAAGGAATTAGATATAGGATGGCTATATCTTTGAATCTTTTATCGAATGTATTGGTTAGGGTGTTTGTTTTTTGTGAAGGATTTAGGATGTATGCTTTTAGTGAAGGAATTAGGATGTATGCTTTCATGAAGTTTTTAGTGAAGGAATTAGGATATATGTTATTTGTCAAGGAATTAGATATAGGATGGCTAGATATTTGAACCTTTTATCGAATGTATTGGTTAGGACGTTTGTTATTTGCTAGCGAGTCAGACGCTGTACTTCTCTGATACTGTAGTTATATATATTAGTGACTCTATGTATGTTATTTGTGAAGGAATTAGGATGTATGTTTTTAGTGAAGGAATTAGATATAGGATGGCTAGATATTTGAATCTTTTATCGACTGTATTGGTTAGGCTGTTTGTTATTTGTTAGTGACTCAGGCACTGTACTTCTCGGACACTGTAGTTATATATTAAGGCAAATTGATCAAGTTAGTTTCTGATGTTACGTAGAGC
>SDVV010007862.1:0-17520 GCA_016164225.1 Gammarus roeselii | reverse complement strand
CCTTACCAAAGTCTTTGACACTCTCACAACATTTTTTTGGACAAATAAATCCACGTCCCACACGTGTTCCACAAGTTAAGGCGGCTTTTTCAGATCACTAAAGAATTCTCTTGATGAATTATCAACTTTTGGTCACCAAATCATAATTTCTATGGGCTGACATGGGCAAGATGACCCCTTTTCAAAGTTGTGGACGTTTTCATTATTACTTGTTGGGCAGATAAATCCACGTGCCGCACGTAGTTCCAGTTAAGGCACTTTTTCGGATTACAAACGAATTCATTGAATGGAATATCAATTTTTGGCCACCCAAACATCATTTCTATGGGCTGCTATGGCCAAGACGAGCCCTTTTCCGAAGTCGCTGACATTCTCTTAAATATTTATTGGTCAAGTAAATCCACGTAACACACGTATTTTACACGTTAAGGGGCTGTTCAGATCACAAACGATCTCACATGATAAAATATTTATTTTTGACCACCCAATCATCATTTCTATGGGCTGCTATGGGCAAGACGAACCCTGTCCGAAGTTTTTGACATTCTCACAAATATTTATTGAGCAAATAGATACGCGTGCTACACGTATTTCCCAAGTTAAGGAGACTTTTTCAATTCCCAAACAAATTCACTTGATGGAATATCAAATTTTGACCACCCAATCATCGTTTCTATGGGCTGCTATGGGCAAGACAACCTCATTCCGAAGACGTTGACATCAAACTAATTATTAATTGGGGAGAATAAATCCACGTGACACACGTGTTTCACAAGTTAAGGCGACTTTTTCAGACTATAAACGAATTCATTGAATAAAATTTAAACTTTATCCATCCAATCATAATTTTTATAGGCTGCTATGGGCAAAACGACCCCTCTCCGAAGTTTTTGACATTCAAACAAATATTTGTAAGCCAAATAACTTTACGTGCTACACGTATTTCATACGTTAATGAGGCTTTCCCAGATCACAAACGAATTCTCTGAATGGAATATCAACTTTTGACCACCAAATCATTATTTCTATGGGCTGCTATGGGAAAGACGACTCCATTTCGAAGTTGTTGGCATTTAAACAAATAGTCAATAGGCAAATAAATCTACTTCCTACTCCTGTTTCCCAAGTTAAGGTGTTTTTTTCTGATCACAAAAGAATTCAATGAATGAAATATCAACTTTTGGCCATTGAATCATCATTTCTATGGGCTGATATGGGCAAGACGACCCTCTTCCAAAGTCACTGACATTCTCACAAATACTTATTGACTAAATAAATCTACGTGCTACGCGTATCTCACAAGTTAAGGCGGCTTTTTCGGATCACAAATGAATTAACTGAATGAATTATCAAAATTTGGCCTTCAAATCATCATTTCTATGGGCTGCAGTGGGCATAAAGACTCATTTTCGAAGTCGTTGACCTTCTCACATGTTTTTATTGGGTAAATTAATCCCCGTTCCACACGTATTTCAGAAGTTCAGGCGGCTTTTTCTGATCACAATCGAATTCACTTTACGATATATCAATTTTAGCAACCTAATCAACAATTTAATGGACTGCTTGGGCAAGACGACCCCTTCCCGAAGTTGTTGATATTCGCGCGAATATTTATTGGGTAAATAAATACACGTGCCTCACGTATTTTACAAGTTGAGGCGGCTTTTTCATACCGCAAACACTGAATGAAATATCAACTTTGGGTCACCCAATCAACATTTCTATGCGCTGCTATGGGCAAGACAACCTTTTTCCAAAGTCGTTGACATTCTCACAAATGTTCATTCGGCAAATTAATATACGTGCCACACGTATTTCACAAGTTAAGGCGGCTTTTTCAGATCGCAAACGATTTAACTGAATGAAATATCAACTTTTGGCTACCCAATCATCCTTTATATGGGCTGCTATGGGCAAGACGACTCCATTTCGACATTCTCACAAATATTTTTTAGGCAAATAAATCCAAGTGCCACACGTAGTTCACAAGTAAAGGCGGCTTTTACAGATCACAAATGAATTCACTGAATAAAATTTCATCTTATGGTCACCCAATCATCAATGTTATGTGCTACTATGGGCAAGGCGACCCCTGTCCGGAGTCTTTGACATTCTCACAAATATTTATTAGGCAAATAAATCCACGCGCCACACATATTTCACAAGGTAAGGCCGTTTTATCAGATCACAAACGAATTCATTGAATGAAATATCAACTTTTGGCTATCCAATCATCATTTCTATGGGCTGCTATGGGCGATTCGACCCCATTGTAAGAGTTGTTGACATGCTCACATAGATTAATTAGGCAAATAAATCCACGTGCCACACGTAGTTCACAAGTTAGGGCGGCTATTTCAGATCGCTAACGAATTCACTGTTTGAAATATCTTCTTTTGACCTCACAATAATTATTTCTCTTGGCTGCTTTGGGCAAGACGACCCCTCTCCAAAATCGTTGACATTCTCTCGAATATTTATTAGGCAAATAAATCTACGTGCCATACGTATTTCACAAGTAAAGGCGGCTTTTGCAGATCACAAATGAATTCACTGAATGATATTTCATCGTTTGGTCACCCAATCATCAATATTATGTGCTGCTATGGACAAGACGACCCCTTTCCGAAGTCGTTGACATTCACACAAATATTTATTGGGCAAATAAATACACGTGCCACACATATTTCAAAAGTTAAGGCGGCTTTTTCAGATCACAAACGAATTCCCTGGATGAAATATCAACTTTTGGTCACCAAATCATCATTTCTATGGGCTGCTATGGAAATGACGACCCTATTTAATGAGATCAGCGTGAGTGCTAAGGGTAGGACGTGAACAGAGTAGCTCCTCTGTTTTATTAATTTGTTCCTAGATTTCGTACACTTAAGTGGTTGAAAATAACATAAACCGCTCAGTGAACTGCAACAGAACAATCGAGTACGAAATAATCATAATAAATTATATTAACATACAGTTTAAAAACAATATTTCTGATTAGAGGCCTCACAACTCCAAGTTTTGTAGACCTTGTGAAAAGCACAACTTGGGTCCTAGTGACGTTGTGGAGTGAAGTGTTCGAAGTGTTCTATGAAGTCAATGATATGCTTCTTTTCTAATACCAGCGTATCATTGTTCACAATGCCCCACGAATTCATTTACCAGATTTGCTTCTTCTCCTTCAAGAAAACATGACCTTGTCAAGATGGCATGTTTTTCCTCCAGCGTGAACGCGGCTTCTTCAAGCATCGACTGTTGAGGGTTGGTTGCCTGCCTGGCCTGCCCTCCTTCCCTCTCCTCCCTTCCTCCCTCGGCTGGTATCATGTAACACGAACACCATCATTCTTCCCTCTAGGTCTCCACCCGCTTCCTTCGGCCCAAGTTCTCTAAACCACTACACTGTTCCAAGTGCTGTTTTCTTACAGGGAATAAATAAATTGACTGGAACTCATGGCTACTCAGAACTAATAGAACGTACGTGGTGAAGTTAAAATTAAATCAAAGTTCGATCAACAAGAATATCTCGAATCTTGCGTCTGGTATTTCCCCAATTAACTAAAATGAACAAGTAACAATAAGTTATCCAAAGGACAAAATAATCTGCTAAATCGGTCGGCTTAAAACTGTTTTTTAGACCATTTAGCGAAGTGTATGCAATATCTAAACACCGTGTTTATGTGTTAGTAATAGACTAATAAGTGACTTTTAATCCATTTATTGAACTGTAATTGATGAATGTGTTTGTACTTTCAAGTAATACGTGTATTAGTTAAATGTGTCAACATCGTCAGTCGTGATGTTTCTGTCCCACCGCAGCATAGCATGCTGCTCGTACGTGCGTGCTTTTCGGGAACATCTCTCTCGATGAGGTTCCAGCCCCCGTTCACCTCAGCCTTGTTTCTGCTACCAATGTGTGTTGAGGAGATTCTACATACCACGACATCGAACTATCTATGCTCTCAAATGAAATACGAGCGCCAGTGGAAAAATCATAATCGCAGACTTCATTCGCGCTCAAAAACTTGACGCAAGAACGCCAGAGCGGAATATCACCCTCGACCCTTTGAGTACCCCTACGTGAAGACAGAATATACCCTGAACCGCTTCCCTCTCATTCTCCCCTCCGCTGCACCTCCTGTCTTTCACCGTATGGCCCTTTAAAACAGAGGCTTTAAACCGCTAAGGCAAAAAAATTCTTCAAGACACCAATCGCGACAGGTTGTGAATAATAACACTTGTAATATATTGTCGTCATTATTGACAATTTATTGGATGCCGTCCATCTTCAAGCAGCACAATCAAATTCTTTGTGGTACTTTTGATTGATATACCAGAAGCTAGGAGCATAACAATGGTACCACTCCGCGCTCTGTCATCAATCCTGCTAGACTCTGATCGCGTCTACCTATACTCTGCAATCAATCCTGCTCGACTCTGATCGCGTCTATCTATACTCTGCCATCAATCCTGCTCGACTCTGTTCGCGTCTACCTATACTCTGCCATCAATCCTGTTCGTCTCTAATCGCGTCCAACTGCAGTCTGACATCAATCCTGCTCGACTCTGTCGCGTCTTCCTGCACTCTGCCATCAATCCTGATCGTCTCTAATCGCGTCTCCCTGCACTCTGCCATCAATCCTGATCGTCTCTGATCGCTTCTATCTGCTCTCTGCCATCAATCTTTACCAGTGCTACCAAACCAGCTAAGTATTCAACCATCGAGGCGGCCTTCTACCATTGTTGCCATCTATTAGCGAGGCGGCCCTCTAAGAGTGTTGCCATCTGTCTGCGGGGCGATCTTCTTCCAGTGTTGTCATCTACCAGTGAGGCCATTTTCCAGCGAGGCGGCCTTCTACCAGTGCTGCTATCTACCAGCGAGGTGGCCTTCTACTAGTGAGGGCAAGCAGGCTTTTCGATTTAGCCGGCTACGCTACAAGTATATTGTTGAAACATTGCCTTCCCAACCTAACCTCACTAAGCAATCGGTACGTGTTTCTAACCAACGGGCAATGTACGTGATTCTAACCCGTTTCTAACCCGCGGGGAAAACGTACGTATTATTCAAGGGTATGCATGTTTAACCCGTTAGCAAATATATATTTCCAATAGGCCAACCTGTCACTCACATTTTTGTTCCCGACCCTTCAAGTAAAATTCTCTGGTTTTTGGCTCACACGTACGCATTATTCAAGGGTACGCATTTCTAACCCGCGGGGCAATTATATAATTTCAATAGGCCAACCTGTCTCTCACATTTTTGTCCTCGAACCCTTAGGTAACATTATCCTGTTTTTAGTTTTACCTCTAATTAATAATTTGTATTAGTACAAAGCGTCCTAATTTTCTGAATGGGGATTCATTCCGTCTCGTTGAATATATTGTGTTCTATGAAGACAGAGCTCAAGTGAGTTAGCAGACACACGCTCATTTTTACTATCACAATGTAATATATTTTTCTGGGGATTAAGGTTCATACAGGTTCCTCAAATAAATTGTGCAGCTACCGCAGTATAATAAGCCTGCCTAACTCGTGGGTTGAAAATCACACATTAGGTACTTCATACACTAAAAGATACTATTATATAGTTTCTCCCTACGTCGCATTAACTAGCATACATGCATGGCTCCGGGCAACCTATAACAAATTGAAGAGCAGCTCTAAATTTCTTGTTAAGATAACTGTTCATGCGAATAATTATTTCAGAATTTTAAGGTTTATGGTATGACAAATCTTTAGCTCCCAAAATAATTATATTATGTAGCTCTCTCAACCATGGGAATTGAAAATTAACATTTTATCAAAGTGTAGCTTCTGTGATGTTTTGCTAATGACTGTAGCAGAAAGCAAACATCATTGTATTAATATAACAATATATATCTATGAGTTAGGATTCATAGCGTCTCTTTGAATATATTGTGTTCTACAAAGACAAAGTTCAGAGTTCAAGTTGGCTAAGTCTCGCGTTTCTTGTTCATATCTCTTGAGTCTGATTTCTTAATTTTTACCTGTACAATGTGTCATAATTTTTGAGATCAAGATTCATTTCCGGCTCCTCAAACAAATTGCACCACACTTTAAGCCTGTCAACCTTATGGAGTGCAAATCCACCATCAGGCACTTCATACAGTGAAAGAGATTATTATATCGTTTCTTCCTAAGTCTCATCAACTAGCAAGAATGGGTGGCTCTGAACAACCTATAGTAAAATGAACTGCAACTCAACATTTCCAGGTAAGATAACTGATCAAGAGAGTAATTCTTCCAGAATTTTTAAGTTCGCGCTTTGACAAATCTCTTTTTTTGCCAGTCAACATTTAGCATAATTTGAAACGAAAATATCAATCCCTCTGGTCTGAATCCTTTCTTGATATTAACAAAGTTTTGGATAAATAACACAAATAAATAACACAAATGGACTGCAGATAACTCATTGGGTATCTTTTACACAAATAAAATCGGCAACTTGCAAGCGATTATTGAAGGCGCATTCATTTAATTGAAATTTGTGTTTATGTTTTCTTTACTACTTCACATCACTCATTGTAACATTTTCTTGAGCAAGTGCACATCGTTTCTTCCAAGGTCGCATTAACTAGCACGCATAATCAAGTTTATATCAAACAGCTTTGCACAGACTCAGGCCGCATGTATTAAAATTCTTAGATAATTATTACTTTCTGAACCTATTTAAAATAATTTGAACATGATTTAAATGCTTTTGAACGACTTCATGCGTGTGAATATATATTTGAATTAGGTGTCTCGACCTTTGCTGTCGACTGTAGCTTTTAGCATTGATAAGTCAAAATCTGCCAACATTCTTTCTGGATTTGTTATTCTTATGTACTTGCATCATCCGATTAGGTTTGTATCAAACAGCTCTGCATAGGCTTAGTCAGTATTTATTAAAATTAATAGCTAATTACTTGCCACTGTATTTTACAAAGAGTTTGTAGTATTGTCATACAATTAAAAGCAAAGAAGGAATAATGCGGTAAAATAGATTGAACAAAGATTGAATTGTTTTTGAACGATCGAACAAAGACTTGAATGTGTTTGAACGATAGGCAATACCCACAAACGATCCTGCACAATAAAGGTCAACAGGTCCTCCTCTTAACGCAGGGTCAAAAAATTATAAGCTAATAAGACGCTCTCTAAGCCCCTCCAACAATAAACACTTTAAGTGGTCCACTTCACTGAGATTTACCTTGAATTAAAGACATGGCACCCCACAGTCCCACTGCCAGCAGAATCAAATCCTGCTGCATGTGATATAGTGGAACATGCGAGAAATGCGCATGTGCCAAGAATAACAGAGACTGCATATCATGCAAAGGCCAAAAAAGCACCAGAACCAGCAAGCCTATAAACATAGAGCTGCCGCATTGCCCACACACTCCGGTGGCCAGCGCATGGGCCCCAAAACGCGATAAGGCGAAGCCCACCCTCTCCCACAGGGCTGCTTATTCGGTGACAGATACTCACCCAACGCTGCTGAACTCTCCATCTCCCACCCCTTGGACCTCTGAAACTGAATCAATACCTCCCATTTATTCCTCCGATACAGAGCCTTTAATCGTCACATCCACAAAAAATCGGCAACAGCAAAGCCGGCTCACTGTGAAGCAACGGGCTCCAGCACCGGGTCAACAAAAAATACCACGACCCCTAAGACATTACTCATTAGTGATATCCTCATGGAAAATGTGCTGTCGTCCGACCTTTCAGATAGATGCACTTTTGAAAAAATAAATATTAACGACTATGATGCTCTGTCAAAAATCATTGAGAGCGCAAATCCATTCAAAAATTACGTTATTGTCCTCACAGACTATGTCTAAAATGAAGTAGTAGTCAAAATAACCACCGAAATTTTGACAAAAAAAAAACAAAATGCTAAGATGTACATTTCAGAACCCCTCAACCTAAAAACAATGGAACCGAGGCATCGTTTCATGAGTCTTTGCCACTCCATGAGGCTCAAAGTTATCCCAACAGGCAAACTAAGAGACGAATTCACTGGTGCCCCTGACGAACGACTGTTTCATTCGGAGAATGCTAGTCTAAACAATGGTAGAATTATCAAATTCTTCAACACGGTAGCACATTACGTTCCTCAGAGGGTTGAGGTATTGCCATCCTTATACTATAACAATGTCAGAAGCGGGCAATCTTTACTCTGGTCTCCTCCCTTCTTCTACTTCCTTCCATCATATGGCCATCATCTCGTATCATCACCCCATCACACGTCAGCAAAAGACATCTACTCGCAGACAACTCACATCCTAACGCCCTCCCGTCACCTCAAACTAAAATTAAAACTAACAACAACCAATCAGTGACTCCTTATCATCCCCATTCAGTTAGATCACATGCAACGCCTTTTCAACACGGTCACAGCAATAGCGTCCCCTCAGCGCTTTCTCATTTCTTCTCCTACCCTCCTCCTCACCTCTACACTACTCACACAAATTCGTCTAACTATGCTTGCAGCACAGCCCCAATCCTCCCCTTTCGCTACCATTCCCTAACCTCAGCCCAAACTCCGACTGAACCTATTCTGCTAGTCCCTCCCATACATTACCCCCCTCCACCCATTCTTTCCTCGTGCTCCCACTTTCGTTACCATTCTCTACCCTCAACCCAAACTCCGACGTTACCTATCCCGTCAACCCCTCCCATATATTACCCCTCTCCACCCGTTCTTTTCTCTAGCTCCCACCTTCGCCACCATTCTCTAACCTCAGTCCAAACTCCAGCTCTGTCTATCCCGTTAATCCCTCCCACATATTACCCCCCTCCACCCCTTCCTCCCTCTAGCACGGTTCAGCCATCCTCAGTCATGCCTCTCTTCAATCGCCGATCTAAATTTCTTTCCCTTGGTTCTGTTCGGTCTCCCCTGCTCCTACGTACCCTCTACAACACGGACCAGAACCGAAAGCAAGAATATCCAATACATACGAACAATGCCACTCAAGAATTAGCAACCAGATTCTTAGATAACGTCAGTAAGAGTGTTGCTGAGGAGCATATTAAAAATCTAAATGAGAGTGGTGTTGCTGACACAAGAAATAATAAACCGGATGAACGAATGCTAATGCAGATGACGGAAAATTTACAACAATTCTCCAGAAACACTAATATCGACAGCATTCTCAATGATTTAGGATTAAAAAGACAATTAACACCAGCAGACGGACATTGTATGATTCACGCGGTGAAAGGATTCTTAGTAAAACAATCAGGACTTAACGGTGAAAACATCTTAGAGGTGATAAAAACTATAGCAATGGAGGAATTTTTCAACCACATAGAAGATTACGAAGCCTTCACTGAGTATAAAAAAGATGATAGATTCCTCTCTGAGATAGAAAAGAATTTTGAAAACCAAGAGTACAATAGCAGTTTTGGGGATCTAGTCCCCGCAATTCTCAGCAACGCACTCAAAATACAAATCACAATCTTAGATGAAACAAACCCGGACATCGTGATGAAAACTGTAATTAATCCGACCAGACTTACGAGTGATGCAGCTGCTCAATACTCAATATTTGTAGCCAAAAAAGAGGAACACTATAGTGATCTTGCACCAATCCATCCTCTGAAGCCACATTTCGAACAAAAAAGTATTGCAGCGAAGCGAAACAAGCTCGTGGAATAAAATGTGCAGTGTTCCAATAGGTATTATCCTTTACAATACGTCAATGATACATCCATATTCGATGAAGAGATGCCTCTGCAATCATCCCAGAGTGACACCAACTGTCCTTTAAGTAAAAACAAATGACTAGAGGCACAAACTGTTCAAGCTTGGAATAGCAACCACCCCTCAGCAACCATGTATGTAAATAACCATCAGAACATGAATAATATCGTGATTAAACATATACACGTTAGAAGCTTAAGAACAAAGATGGATCACATCAAACGGATGATGAAGGAGGACTCAATTGACATTTTATGTCTGACTGAAACCTGGCTAGAATCTGACATTAACACTACCTTCATCGAGATTGATGGCTTCAATGTTTATAGAAAATATAGAGAAAGGAAAGGAGGTGGAACCGCGATTTATGTGCGAGGAGATTATACCTCCTCTCAAGTGATGCTTAGTGACAGCAATGCAGTTGATGACCTTTGGGTGAACATCCAGGTACGAAAAAACAGATCGTTTGTTGTTGGTTCTCGTTACAGACCACCCAAAGCAAGTGCACAGTCTTTTCAATACATGGGAGAGAAATTTCGAGAAGCTATCCGCTTAGGAAAGACGTTGTTCATTTTGGGAGATTTCAACGATGATCAATTGAAATTGAAATCCAACAATATGAAGTCGATTTTAGACAGATTCGGGCTGCATCAGCTCATAAAAAGTGCATCAAGAATTACTCCCGATTCCCAAACTGTATTGGATTTGCTCATCACTAACAATCCGTATTCCATTGTTACTACAGACGTAGAGCCCAATTCTTTCTCGGATCACCAGGAAATAAAATGCACCATTAACATCAAAAAAGAGAAGAAACAAGTATACAAAATAACCTGTCGTACAAAAAGAAATTACACCGCGGATAATTTCAGAGCACAACTAGTGGCAAACGTCGAGATGATAAAAACAATGCATAGCACAAATAACGTCACAGAGCAAGCCAAATTACTTACAGACTATCTTCTCACATGTCTGAACGCTGTGGCGCCAACGGAAACTAAAACAATGAAAAGTATGCCGGTTAAATGGATTACCGAAAAACTACGAAACGAAATTGCACTTAGAAAGTATCTCAAACGCAGAGTGGAACGAAGCATCACTTGGTTGAAATTATTTCGAATTCAAAATAAAAGAGTCAACCGAGAAGTCAGAAGAGCAAAAATTAAATACCATCATGAGGAACTAGAACAGTGCAAAAACAATCAAAAAGAAACGTGGAGTGTACTGAAAAGAATTGTTCCCTAAAAAACCAAGATCACTTCGCCTACTTATCCGAATTCTCAAGCATCTTCAGAGAAGTTTAACAACTACTTCGCTGGAGTTGGGAAACAAGTTTTTGAAGAGGTAACCCAGGAAGCTTATCAAGGATTACGGAGCGACGCAACAGGTACATGGAGTCCAAAACTATTAATTACGGTAATTCAAACAGTGTACACATGATGATGAAGTGTTATGTTTAATGTAAGATAAATTGAAAAACCATTGCTAGACGATGGAAAAAAATGATTTAATAATAATAATAATATCAATTTCGAAGTCATTGACATTTTCACATATGTTCATTAGGAATATAAATCCATGTTCCACGCGTATTTCACAAGTTAGGCGTTTTTTTCTGATGACAAATGAATTCACTGAATGAAAAACCAACTTTTGTCCACCCAATCATAATTTCTATAGGCTGCTATGAGCAAGACGATCCTTTCTCGAAGTCGTTGGAGTTCTCACAAATGTTTATTGTTCACACAACAGCGGCAGCTTCGACTTTGCCAGACCCTGTCACTGTGTCCGCATCTGCATCTGTATCTAGCACGCAGGGTCCAGGCAGAGGCTCATCAGATCTCAAACAAATTCACTGAACGAAATATCACTTTTTTGGGTTATCCGATCATCATTTTTATGAGCTGCTAGGGGCAGGACGACCCCCTTCCGAAGTCATTGACATTCTCACAAATGCTTATTGGACAATTGAAGCCACGTGTTATACGTATTTTAAAATTAAGGTGTCTCTTTCAGATCACAAACGAATTCACTTAATGAAATATCCACTTATGGCCCCATAATCATCAAATCTATGGGCTGCTATAGGCAAGACGACTTCTTTCGAAAGTCGTTGACATTCTCACGAATACTTATTATGCAAGTAAATTCACGTGACAAACGTATTTCACAAGTAAAGGCGGCTTTATCAGATCAAAAATGATTTCACTGAATGAAACATATAACTTTGGCTACGCAATCATCATTTCTATGGGCTGCAATGACCAGGACGACCCCTCTCCAAAGTCGTTGACATCCTGACAAATATTTATTGGGCTAATAAATCCACGTGCCACATGTATTATACAAGTTAATGCGGATTTTTCAGATCACAAACGAATTCACTGAAAGCAATATCAACTTTTGACTACTCAATCATCATATCTATGGGCTGCTATGGGCAAAACGAACAATCTTCGAAGTCGTTGACATTCGCATACTAATACAATGGGTAAATAAATCCATATGACATACGTATTTCACAAGTTAAGGCGGCATTTTCAGGACACAAACGAATTCACAGGATGGAATATCAACTTTTGGCCACCCAATCATCATTTTTATGGGCTGCTATGGGCAAGACGACCCCATCCCGAAGTCGTTGACCTTACCACAAATACTTATTGAGTAAATATATTATCCACGTGCTATTTGTATTTTACAAGTTGAGGCGACTTTTCCAGATCCCAAATGAATTTACTTAATGAAATATTAACTTTTGGCCCCCCAATCATCATTTCAAGAGGCTGCTCTGAGCAAGACGATCCTTTTCAAAGTCATTGAAATTCTCACGAATATTTTTGGGCAAATAAATCCACGTGCCACACGTATTTCGAAAGTTAAGGCGGCTTTCCAGATCCCAAACGAATTCAATTGCTGAAACAACAACTTTTGGCCACCCAATCATCATTTCTATGGGATGCTATGAGCAAGACGACCCCTTTCCAAAGGTGTTGACGTTCTCAAAAATATTTATTGGGCAAATAAATTCCTGTGCCACACGTATTTCACGCGTTAAAGCGGCTTTTTCAGATCACAAACGAAGTCACTGAATGAACTATAAATTTTAGGCGGCTTTTTCAGATCACAAACGAATTCACTGAATGAAATATCAACATTTGGCCACCCAATCATCGTTTCTATGGGCAGTCATGGGCAAGACGACCCCTTTCCAAAGTCATTGTCATTCCCACAAATACTTATTGGGCAAATATATCCACGTGCCAAACGTATTTCAGAAGTTAAGGCGGCTTTTTCAGAACAAAAGCGAATTCACTGAATGAACAATCAACTTTTGCCCCTTAATCATAATTTCTATGGGCTGTCATGGGCAAGACGACCCCACTCCGAAGTCGTTGACATTTCCACAGATATTTATTTTTCAAATAATTCCACGTGCCACACGTGTTTCACATGTTGAAGCGGCATTTCAGATCACAAACGAATCCACTGAATGATATATCAACTTTTGGGCACCCAATCATCATTTTTATGGGCTGCTATGGGCAAGACGACCCCATTCCGAAGTCGTTGACCTTACCACAAATGCTTATTGAGTAAATATATTATCCACGTGCTATTTGTATTTTACAAGTTGAGGCGACTTTTCCAGATCCCAAATGAATTTACTTAATGAAATATTAACTTTTGGCCCCCCAATCATCATTTCAAGAGGCTGCTCTGAGCAAGACGATCCTTTTCAAAGTCATTGAAATTCTCACGAATATTTTTGGGCAAATAAATCCACGTACCACACGTATTTCAAAAGTTAAGGCGGCTTTTCAGATCCCAAACGAATTCACTTGCTGAAACAACAACTTTCGGCCACCCAATCATCATTTAAATGGGCTGCTATATGCAAGACGACCCCTTTCCAAAGGCGTTGACGTTCTCAAAAATATTTATTGGGCAAATAAATTCCTGTGCCTCACGTATTTCACATGTATAAAAGGCTTTTTCCGATCACGAACGAATTCACTGAATGAAATATCAACCTTTGGCCACCCAATCAAAATTTATATGGGCTGCTATGGGCAAGACGACCCCTTTCCAAAGTCGTTGACATTCTCACAAACACTTATTGGGCAAATATGTCCTCGTGCCACACGTATTACCCAAGTTAAGGTGTTTTTTTCATATCACAATCGAATTCACCAATGAAATATCAACTTTTGACCACCCATTCGTCATATCAATGGGCTGCTATCTGCAAGACGCCATCTTTTCAATGTCGTTGAAATTCTCACAAATACTTATTGGGCAAATATATCCACGTGCTATACGTATTTTACAAGTTGAGGCGGCTCTTTCAGATCCCAAAAACATTTACTCAATGAAATAGAAACTTTTGGCCACCCAATCATCATTTCAAGAGGCTGCTCTGGGCAAGACGACCCTTTCCAAAGTCATTGATCTTACCACGAATACCTATTGGGCAAATAAATCTACGTGCTACACGTATTTCACAAGTTCAAGTGTTTTTTTTCAGATCACAAACGAATTCACTGGATGAAACAATATTTTCCGGTCACCCAATCATCATTTCTATGGTCTGCTATGAGCAAGAGGACCCCTTTCCATAGGCGTTGACGTTCTCAAAAATATTTATTGGACAAATAATTCCCATGCCACACGTATTTCACAGGGAAAAACGGCTTTTTTCAGATCACAAACGAATTCACCAATAAAATATCAACTTTTAGCCACTCATTCGTCATTCCTATGGGCTGTTAGGGGCAGGACTTGTTTATTAACATTCCCATAAATACTTATTGAGCAAATAAATCTACGTGCCACACGTATTTCACATGTATAGGCGGCTTCTTCAGATCACAAACGAATTCACTGAATGAAATAGCAGCTTTGGCCACCCAATCATTATTTTTATGGGCTGATCTGGGCAAGACGGCCCCTTTCCGAAGTCATTGACATTTTCACAAATGCTTATCAAGCAAATAACTCCACTTGCTACACGTATTTCATAAGTTAGGGCGGCTTTTCAGATCACAAACGAATATTCACAGGATGAAATATCAACTTTTGGCCACCCAATCATAATTTCTATGGGCTGCTATCAGCCAGACGACCACTTTCCAAAGTCGTTGACAAACGGATAAATACTTATTGGACAACTAAATCCACTTCACACACGTTTTTTACACGTTAAGGCGGCGTTTTCAGATCACAAACGAATTCACTGAATGAAATATCAACTTTTGGCCACCAAATCAGCATTTCTACTGGCAGCTATGCACAAATACTTATTGGGCAAATATGTACATGTGCCACACGTATTTCACAAGTTAGGGCGGCTTTTTCAGATCACAAAAGAATTCACTGAATAAATATCAATTTTTAACCACCCAATCATCATTTATTATGGATTACTATGGGCAGGACAATCCCTTATCCCTGTCGTTGACATTCTCACAAATATTTATTGAGCAAAAAAATCTACGTGCCACACATATTTCACAAGTTAGGGCGGCTTTTTAGATTACAAACGAATTCATTGAATGAAATATCAACTTTTGGCCACCCAATCTTCATTTTTATGGGCTGCGATGGGCAAGACGACCCCTTTCCAATGTCGTTGACATTCTCACAAATATTTATTGCGCAAATAACTTACGTGTTACACGTATTTCACAAGTTAAGGCGGCTTTTTCAGATCACAAACGAATTCACTGAATGAAATATCAACCTTTGGCCACCCAATCATCTTTTTTATGGGCTGCTATGGGCAAGACGACCCGATTCCGAAGTCGTTGACATATCCACATATTTTGTTTGGGCAAATAATTTCACGGGCCGCACGTTTTTCACATGTAAAGACCGCTTACCAGATCACAAACGAATCCACTGGATGAAATATCAACTTATGGTTACCCAATTATCATTTATATGGGCTGCAATGGGCAAGACGACCCCATTCCGAAATTGTTGATATCTTCACGAATACTTATTGGCAAATAAATCTACGTGCCACACGTATTTCACAAGTTAAGGCGTTTTTTTTTAGATCACAAACGAATTCATTGAATGTAATATCAAGTTGTGACCCCCATTCATCATTTCTATAGGCTGCAATGGGCTAGTGATGGATTAAGATTTCGAGTCTAGTGGAGAGAATCGATTTGTAAAAAACAATAACTAATGAATGAATTCCTTACATAAGTATACAACTTGGAAATTAATGATATTAAATCAAAATTCTCGGTTATGTTAGGTTATGTATATTTGTGTGAAGGTGAAACAGCAACACAAGATGCGATGTAAGAAATATCTAGTTGTCAAATTATTATTATAACACTTGAAATATAATTCACACAAATTGAATACAATACACTTGACCTGAAAATGGAACGGGTTCGGATACGTATATATTTGTAGTTGTGTACATGGTGGCAGTAGCGTCAATCTACATTAAAATGCTGTAGATAATAACATTTTTTTCCAATGACAACCTAAAACAAGACCAATATCTTTGACCAACAGCTAATGCTAGTTGTAATCTCGAATAATATAGTCTACAAACGACTCATCCATCCTTAAAAATGTTTTGCTGGGGTAGAGATCCGTGCTCGTACAGACAAAATCGAACGAAAAATAACTTAACCTGACGTACAAAACTGATCGATAATAGAAACCTTGCATTAAATGAACTAAATTAGTTCTATTGGAACCTAACCGCAGAGTCTCATGCAAACATGTAATCGAGATATCAAAAATATTCTGGATCTAAGCAACTGCAAAATATTTGCCAAATCAAAATTGGAGGAGTGTATTCAAACTGTCAATGTTATAGTAAATATATAGGTCAAGTGGAGAGTATCATAACCATACATAACCATATGTGATGCAGATTCGTGTTAATAATTGAATTACGGATAGCATTCGAATTATCGATGTAGTTTACAAATGATCAACAGCGAACATAACCACCAAAGTTGAATAAAACTACAAAATTTTGGTTAAGTTAGGTTAATTTAGATTGCGTAGATCTTTCAACATTACATGACGGGAAAATGATCCACGTTAAAATCTTGTAATAAAAATGAAGTGTAATATCTCAGTTGGAAATCCCAAATCTTTAGTAAAATGGTACAGATGAGGTCGTTTTTTTGTTATAGGGAGCTATAACAAGATTAATCTTCTATGACAACACTGAATCTGATCGGCTAACACCAACTATAAAATCAAAACATGTGAGGTTGAGAAAAAGGGTTATGCATATATCTCACGAAAAATATACCATAACAATCTAACAGGACGTAAAACAGATACACAATGCCAAACCGGTACCAATGTAGTGATTCATATATATTAACAACGTACATAACCATAAGGGATGTAGATACGAGTCACCAGTGTCTCCACCAAGTCATATATGCATACAAAATTGTGTACATGTGTACATGATGCCGGACCGGTGCCAGCGCCGGCCCGTATATGCGCACAAAAGGGCGTACATATGTATATGGTACCAGCACCAGGTGCCGGCACCGACCCATATATGCGTACCAAAGTGCGTACATGTGTAAATGGTGCCGGCACTAGGTGCTGGCACTGGCCTGTATTTGCATGCAAAATTGCGTATGTGTGTTCTTGGTATCGACACCTGATGCAGGCAGGCACAGTCCCATAAATGCGTCCAGAAGGGTTTACATGTATACAAGGTGTGAGATAATTGAAAGTATATGTGAAAAAATAGAGATAAGTAGAGTGATTTGATATGTATAGTGCATATATCACTGAATAAATACCACTT
>SDVV010007861.1:0-17520 GCA_016164225.1 Gammarus roeselii | reverse complement strand
AATCGCTGGTGGAGCATCACGGAACAGTGAAATTAATATTTTTTTCTATATCTTCGTTGCGCAAGAGACGCTAATGTGAATGAATCTTTGTTACAATTTTTTTTCCGAAGTCACAACGGTCCCGATTATCCGCTCCAGCACTAGTACAGATAGAGGAGGGGCCGTTGATTATTCCAGCTCACGTCCCTTCATCGCCCGCTGTTGTGTTTCGTCCATGCGCATTGAAGACTAAAGAGCATATATCTTTTCGTTTAGTAGCCTCCTGGTGGTCAAGCAATATGTTCCGCCAACGTTTCTTAAACTCTCACAGTTCAGTACTCGACGGAATTTAGTCTTTAAAATGAATGCCCAGATACACACAAAAGCTTCTTTTATTCTCGTGCATCTGCACAACAAACGTCGGTGAATTTCAACGAATATATTCCTACCATAACAATTCAAGTTCGCGCACTATCCTAAAAAAGTTTCTGGAAGCTCCATTTGAAAAGTTTATGTCGCAGCGAACGCTCGTTTCTTCCATAAACACGTCGCTTGATAGAAATGACCACGCTTTGATGCTCGCTAAAATAAAATTGGCGGGCCAGTGGAGGCGGCACAGAAGATAAGCAGCAATATGGGTGTAACGATAAGGCGGCATCAAATATAAGCAGGAATGTGGATGCAATGATGTAAGCCACAGAAAGGATAAGCAGGTATGTGGGGCTGTGACAAGGAAGCCTTACAGATGAGAATGAATAGGAGATCCAAGATGAGGCCGGCATGTTGCTCCGGGATGTAGCTGATACAGGCGAAGCTCTGATGTGGCGAACGACATGAAAAGTAGTCCATCATTGTGATGGGTAGGCTGTCGGCACTGATCCGCAGCTGCGAAGTGAATTCAGATATTTATGTTTTGACATCAACGGTTGTGGATTCAGATGCGGGTATTTATTATGACATTTGCGCGGCTGAGGAGGCGAATATAATAAGATGCGGATTAGGATGCAGATATAATATTCAACAATGAAAGGCTTATAAATAAAGGAACAACTAATAGATAACTACTTTTTATTGACAGATTTTATGTACGTGTACTGCGTATTGAGTAACTGAGTACGTAATTCATTGCATAACATTGATTTTGACAAATTGTTGTTAAAAAACGAAAGAGAGTTTCCATCAGACTCTTATTTGTTCCGTTTTTGCTTAGCGTCAAACGTACGTCGTCAAGCAGCCAAATGACATTACAAAGAGAATATATACCAACATTGTATCTGATTACAAACGATTACTTTTGTGCAAGTGATCTTGATCGTCGGGATCATTTGAAATCGAGACGATTTTTTTTTATCTTAGAGAGTGCACGGCAGAAAACTCCTTCATTGCTGCATATTAGGTTTCGCGACGAAGGTCAACGTATACAGGGCTTAATTGGCTTATCAATTCAACACGCAAGATCGTCCTTTCGAAGAGCTGCGATAGAGCTAACATGATATTGATCGACTAATTAAATAACACAACTAATAATATAAATCTCTCAAACCGGGTTGAATTTAAATTCATAGGATTTAAATTACATCAAATCGAAGCAGAGCGACCAGGCAACAAGCGAAGATGACATTAGACTATAATGCAACGAGGAAAAAAACAATTGCTACAAAACTAATTAATACGAACTGTGAGATAAAGTTGTACATCAGAAATGACAAACTCTCCTCGTTTCTAATAATCCATTCGTAACGTTACAAATAATTCGTGATTGAATGCACTATCAACGCCATAAGTTAAAAATTTGCGTGTTCTTTTAAAAAGCCTTTAAATGGAATTGTATGCATTTAAGTAGGCTTCATAGTGGTATGTATACAGTCATGCGTCAGTTGGGAACATCCACAGCGATATAAGTAACTTGAAGCGCGCAATTTTAACGCAGTGATGTCCAACATAAGAATAAGATCTTTATATTTGGAGCCCATAGAACGTTGGTCAAGGCACTAAACACTGACTTTTATTTAACTGTTCAATGAGTTATTGAGTTTATATGACAATATACCTTCAAAGCTGAGGGTTACGACTATTTACTTTGTAATGCCCTACAGCATCACACTATTTTCATTGACTTTTAAATAACAGTCAGCAAAGAAGCCTTGTCTTGATTTCCTTTGATGACATAATTTGTGATCTTGCCCATCTGTCTACTTAGAAAATTAAGTTACTGAACTTGATTGAACGAGAGTAATTAAAAAGACTCCTAAACGCAGATGCGAGGGAATAAGATAGGGCTTAATTAGCGGTGGGTAGAGGATTGGCCGGAGTCAGGCGGGCGGGACCGGAACTGGTTTTAGCAGGTGGAAGGGGTGGACGGACGGATAGCTTTCTGATTATTTGTAAGGTATAGATTTACATATTCGCATATAGGTTACCTTTGGTATTTTTATCGCATTTCAATGCTAGGCATACGTCATTGCCTGTCATGTTGCATATGTGCAATTTAAATGCTAGTCCTCTGAGTTTTTAGGGATAATGATAACATATATTTATAAAATGATTGTATTGATAATAAATCTAACAGTTACATAATAATTTACATGCAGTATTGAAGGTTAAAACCCCACACATATGCTTCTTCTTGCACGTATGTTGATTTCCGGACACGTTCATGATAAAATTTTCAACCTTGTTAACGACTTGATCCGATCACTGTTGATCAATTTACACGTGGCATTGATTCAATTAGTTGAATGTTATTTTCTGCGATTGAATTGTTTATAGGTACGATATTCGCACTGGTTTTCTTTTCGTTTGATATATATATATGCTGTCATAATACGACCGAATGTCATATCGCCCGTGACTTGTTTAAAAAGATATACACTTATTTGTAGATCGAATAAATAAAAAATGATCAGTAATGAAATAACTAGAGGTATAAAATATATCCTTAGACGATGCTCGGAAAAACGTGACACATCCGTGCCTGCTGATGTTCTAATGATTTATTTAGAGCTCAGTTATATATTTATACTCATATGTTAGGCATAATTGCATACATCGATACTCATCATAAGCATGATTCCATCAAGACGCGGCCTGCCCCAAGGATCTGTTAGGTCCAGTTCTCTTCATAATATTCATGAACGATCTCGACAGCAACGTACTCTCGAACATTAGTAAGTTTGCAGACGATACCAAGCTGGGAGGGAAAGTGCAAACCAAAATCGAGTGCGAGCAGATCCAATCAGACTTGAACAAAATTGTTGAATGGTCAGAAAAGGGGCAAATGAAATTCAATATCGACAAGTGTAAAGTTATGCACATAGGTCACCAAAACCCTAAACATGAATATTCAATGTCCGGAAACAAACTGATGCCCGTGCCCGGAGAGAGAGATCTAGGTGTCATAATTAGTCACGACTTGAAAAGCACCAAGCAATGTAACGATGCAGCCAAAAAAGGCATTAAATGTTAGGCATGATATCCCTCACAAGTTATACACTGCCTTTGTTAGACCGCACCTTGAGTATTCCGTCCAATTCTGGTCCTCATACCTCAGAAAAGACATCAAATTAGAGAAGGTCCAACGTAGAGCTACCAAGCTAATCTCTTCGCTGCGCAATAAATCGTACGAAAAGAGACTGCGCGAACTCAACCTTTATTCGCTAGAGAAACGTAGAGTCAGAGGTGACATGATCAAAGTGTGGAAGATTATGAAGGGTAAGGAAAACGTAGATGCGAACGGAGTGACCAGGGAAAATGGATACAAAATTGTTGGCAAGCGTTTTACACTCGATATCACGCGTAATTTCTTCACGTATAGGGTTGTCGAAGATTGGAACAGACTTCCCGCGGAAGTTGTGAACAGCGATACAATCGAAACGTTTAAATCACGGCTCGATAAATTCAACCAAAATCGCCGCTAAATAGCTCCCATCTATAGCACTTTCAGCAGTATATTCGTGAAAAATGGTGTTCGGCATTGACACCCATACGGTTAAATTAGTGCCAGGCACTGGCACTGGCACGGTAAATAAGGTGCCCGGCATTGGTACCAGCTCGTTGTAATTCGGTGTTCGAGGAATGAAACTACAATCTCAGATCAACACCGTGGGTGTTGATCTGGTCGGTGGCTTATCTTCAGGTGCTTATGTGAGTTGTTTCGAAAATCATTGTTAAATGTTATGTCCTTCAACAAACTTTCCCTTTCTCGATCTATTAAAACAGAAAATACACCGACAAAAGATAAAATCCTAGTCGTTCTACTTCAGAACTTACCTTCTTCTATTAAAACGCAACCCAGTTTGGGCCAAAAGACCTGTTGTTGTCTTCATACACTTGTAGAGACGCGTTGTATCGTCAAAACAGCCCTGGAGATAGGTGGTGCAAAACAGCCCAGGCGGTGGCGATTTGCAAATCGGCCCCTGTTTTTCAAAACAGGACTCTTATTTGCAAATCGGCTCCCTACTTTTCAGAAAAGTCTACCGGTATTTTTTTGCACGCCCTATTTCATGGTCATCCAGATGAGTGACTCAGGTGTAAGCGGGCCTCAGACGATGCCCCGCCTTGGCCTTCCCAACAGCCAATGAGAGCATCCTCGGACGGTGCTCGGGCTCCGTTCACGGTGTTACGACAGTACCTTACGTTCAGCAGTTTGAAGTATACCTGCGTTTGGTTGTGCGTCAGAGGTCAGTCATTATTATTTTAGTATCAGTGTTATGATGAATAACGGTAGTGTTATGACTATTTAGAGTGTTTCCACGCTAGGCGACCTTATCTAGTTCCTGGTTCCATGCGTTGTATTGCTAATCATGCTCATGAGTGCAGTGTAGGGTGTTCACGGAAGCTTATCTCTTGGTCGCGAAAAGGCACCATCTCCCGCAAGTGGTGCGCTGGCATACATGTTTTACCATGTCATAGTCGAATATGTTTCGCGTACCTGATTATTCTGTTTTGTGATCGGTGTATTATTTTCATTGAATGTAAAACAGTGTTTACGAGTGTTATGCCAGTGTTACGAAGCCGTGTGTTATTTTATTAACTGTTCCAGAATCTGTCTATCACGTCTTCCCCCTCTTCAATTTTTAATAGTCTATTTTTGTGAAATGTTTTAGTCATCTCATCCAGGAACGTTTGAATGACATCATTGACATCTTTGCTTATCTCTGTCTAATTGACCAATAAACTTTTGAGGAGATCGAGAACGTGAATACGACTTTAGACTAACAAAGCCGTTCGGTTCAAATATAAGTGCTGTGTTGGGGTTTAGGTAGTAAAGCAAACCGGGGGACAATGGTTTAGCCACGGAGGGCAATGAGGCCGTATATAGTGCTGCAACATCGCCATCATTTGGCTCCTTTTGTTCGATCGTTTCTGGTGTGGGTTCTGTAGTGATACTTGTGCGATATAGTTCCTGGATAAATTAAACAATTTTAGTGCTATTTCAGGTGAGGCGTTATAATCTAGCATATCGTCCCCACGTTCATTCAACCTTTGACTGCCATATTTACTGCTATGTTCTGCTGTTTCTGACCCTGTTGTGACAGATAAGGGTGTAACGCTACCACCAATAGGATTTGTTGTAAATTTATCCATCTTGAATTTTGGAACTGGTAGTAAACCGATTCATCAATGAATTATTTTGTTCAAGAAACCCTCTGCAGTGGGTAATAGTAGATTTAACAGAAACCCTCCACGCACGGTTGAAAAAGTTTTCCTTTTGTCCCCGGATGATTTACTCCCAGACGATTTACTGCCTAAGTGTTTTATTATAGAATTGAATTTGGTTACCCGTGACTTGGTTAGCTTGTCACAGACCAATTTTCCGCTCAGTATATTTGTGAATATTTCGCAAACGAGTTTAACTTCTTTATCAGTTAATAGTTTGATGAGTTGACTACGTTCGGATGATTTTAGGTGGTTTAATTTATCATAAAAGTTCAATTTCCGTTTCAAAGTACGTTTATCACACATCACGACACGACGTTTCCTTCATTATTCCACGTCGGCTTGCTGTTGGGATAATCCTTGTAAATCATGTAGATTTGCTTTCTACTTCATATAATTCGGTTCTTCAAGACCTTGATGGAATAAATTTCATGTCTGTCACACTGAACTAGTTCCTGCCTGTAGGCAATACTTTCGATCGGTTCATCAGTTTCGAGCGGTGTTATTTCATAGGTTGGAGGGTAATGTTTTTGATCAATACGTGAAATACAAAACGCTTCTTTTGTAAACTTTGGTTCGTGTCCTTTCCTGAATGTCTTGAAACTGGAATCACTGCACTGTTAGCGTACGTACGCTCCCACCTTTAGTTGTGTATTAGTCACTTTAATTCTTTTACGTCGTATTATATACATTTCGGACAACAATGCCTGTATTTCTTTTGGGTCGTTCAGCAGGTGATGCTTTAATGGCTTTGTTGTAGGTGTAATGAATAAATATTTTCTTGCCGGTCAAATGAGCTTTAAAGCTTCTGCTCAATAACTCACTTCCCTGATCTAAACAGATCCGAGTTGTTGGCCATACTAGTTCGTTGAATATAGAATCAAATGCTGCAATCATATTTTTAAATGTAATAGCTTTCAAGGGTTGTACACACATATATTTGCTGTATAAATCAATGACGATCAATCAATATCTAATTCCTTTATTTTTATCTGCATAATCTTTCATATAGGCAACATCCGCACAGAGAATCGATCCAGGACGCGCAGCTGTGAACATGCGTCTGGTAAATTTCAGGGGAGCTTGTTGAAATCGTGTATAAGTCTCTGACCCTTGTATAAATTTTTCAACATCGTTGTAGACGAACAAAGGTTCGTATAACTTTGATGTAGGGCCTTCGCGCTAGAGTAGGATCCAACAGCCCCTGGATTGTAGTAGACACTCTCCATTCTAATTCAATACTAATCTCAAACCTGGCATTCATTATATTTTAAAGAGGCAACACTTGTTCAAATTCATGTCCTGTAATTTGTACTCTAATCAAGAGTTTCATGATTTTTGTTCCACATGCAACTTATATACGGAGATAAACGATTAAATTTTGTCTCTTGCAAGGAATGTTTTGCCAAGTAAGGTAATTGATTTATATCGCGCATGCGTAGGATGAGAAAGTGTATGGTATTTAAAGATATTGTGCGGTGGAATGGATTAGAGTGAAAGAGTGATTGGTTTAAATATATCGCACTGATATTTGCGTGGCGTCCCCGACAAAAATATTTGCAATAATACGTAGAGACTCTGATTCTAACATGAAATCGTCATACACTACATTTCGATTTTCTAGGATAATGGATCGAATGCGACTTGTTCTGTATGAATTTTTATCTTATCGTGTTTCCTTACAGGAAAGTGCTCTGACCCCGAAATCACCACCTCATCGGAGCTATCAATGTATTTGGTGATTCATTTTCCAATCAGGACACTCTTCCTACTCGATGAGAACCCGCTCACAAACAATCGAGCGAGTTTGTTGAATAGGTTGACGTCCGCATACCTAACAGTTTCCATCCTTTCCAACAGGTGATACTCAACTAACTATTTTTTCAATTACCTTTTATTTATTTATACTTTCTCTCCTTTGCAGATGTATTCCATCAAGGGTATGCCGAAATCAAGGACCCATTCGGTGGACACAACACCTGGTAATTATCAGTGTGGGCTATTTACATCTCTAAAGTTAGATCTGTCATGCCAACATCTTTGACATCAACCAATGTGGCTTCCGTATGTTAATCTATTCATAACAATTTTTATTCAACAGATCGTGGTAACAACTCAATCGGGGATAGGCCAGGTCAACCCGGAACTTCAGGGATGATAAGGTATGTTAAACGAAAATGTTTGCATATTTCGAACTCTGGAATCAAACTATTTCATGATAGAGCATAAACAGTGTTATATTTTTTCTAAATATATAAATTTAAATGTGTAGACCGACGCAGTACCCTCCAACAAATCACCCGTATCAGGGCTATCCGCTGGCCAGTCATCGCCCAGACTATCACGGCGATCCTATGAACGTAACCCAAACTACCAGCGTTATCCGCTGCCTGTACATCACTGCCAGCAACAGCAGATGCCTCAAGCATGGCAACCTCAACAACTGTGGCAGAGACCGCCGATGCAGATACATGCGTGGTATTTCCCGAAAAGAGACTACAGAAACTGACTTATACAAAGTCGGACATGATGCATTACAAAGGTTAGTGTATACAAAATATTGTTTCCACGTTTTTATTAATAGTGTTAACATCTTCCTTCAGGAACATCTTCACCATGGGTTGAGAAAGCGTTGTAGAATGATCTCTCTGGTATATCCAACGTTAGGGGCTTGTCTGCCGAGATTCGATCAAGTGACTGAGATTTACTGCGCTCAAGCATGATTTCCTCTTGAATGAGGAAAGTCAAAACTTGGTTCAATTCACACTCGACGAGTCTTGTCTTATTAAAAGTCACTCGTTCTTTTATCTTCAAAATGTTCAAGATAACTTTTAATGTTAATAGTGTTGTTGACACAAAATTGCCAGCTTCAATGAATGCAAACCTCTTGAGAGTCCGGTTATAGGTAACTGCAAGATTTCCTAGTCTTCAGTCTTGTTGTTCAATCTTGAGGAGGATGTTTACTCAAAGAGAAGCTGATGATATGTGTGTCCACCGCCTCAGCGATGCCAGTTTTTTATGTCCCCACCGCTACAGGCAGGCAAACAGATTACAACACGTATAGCGGTCACGTTTCGTTTTCGTTTTGCTTTGTTTTGATTTAGTTTTGCTGTCGTACATCTGGCAGCGTATGGCAACTGTTGTATAAAACGGCGATTGCCGCAGCTCAGACATTATTTGTCTTGTTTGGGGCGGGCATTTGTTCTACTCTCGATGTAAGTACTGCCAGTTCTAACATGTATACTTTTTGTTTTATTCTAGAGATATCTTTTTGTAACTTTGTTAGTCTATTTTTTATTGTTTTAAAGACATAACTTTGTTTTTGCTTTTAGGATGAACCAAAACGATATGGTAATAGCGAATACGCCAATGTTGGAGGATGTAGGTAGGAAGTGTTCGCGGCCACGGACCATAACGAAATGACGCGCTTACCTGTCCGCAACCTAGCCTCGCATGCCCTAGCGTAAGCACGCCACCTAGCGGAAACATAGCAATGTCCGCAAGCCCTAACGCAAGCCCCCAACCCGGTGCTGCTGCTGCTGATCCGTCTTCGAAACAACCCGGTGTTCAGCCTACTGCTCCGTCTTCGGAACTTCCCGGAGTTCAGCCTACTGCTCCGGAACAACCCGGAGTTCAGCCTGCTGCTGCGTTGGATGCACCCGTGGCACTGTTCTCTGTTGGACAGTTTGTTACTCAGCCTACTGGTAGATCGGCCCCGTCTTCGGACCCATTCGTCGCTCAGGCTACTGATCCGATACGTGAGCATATATGTTATCCGCCTACCTCTATATGAATTTTGGAAAACAATTTTGCCACTTCAAAATTTATACCATAAACTGAACATGTCAACATATCCACACTGATTACATTAGGGCGCGAGGAATTAGTGGATTACACTGAATCTAAATTAGGGCACATCTTAAATACTCTAATGCATTGTAAATGTTAAAATGAGCAAACAAGTTGAGGATGCATCTGTAGATGACAAGGACTTGGTGCTTAACACAAAAGCTATCCAGCTAGCAAAAAACTCTTTTCTATCTAAACTGATTGAGAATCTCGAGGTAGATTTACAGAATAAATTAGAAAAACAGGAGCGAGAAGTTTGTGGCTGGAGCATTAATACAGTAACCAGTGTTGAGCATAAATTCTACAAAACTGGGGTTAATGGAACAAAACGTCTTGGCGACTATATTCCTTGGCCCAAAAACTGTCCAGGCCGGCACCATATTGTCGACATCAAGCCAAAAAACAATAATTGTGTATTGACAAGCCTCATCGCACATTTTCATTTGCCTGAAAATAAATACCTCTTAAATGATAGACGACAGTCGGAGTTTACTCACCTCCCGTACAAGGACACGTAATTCCAATTTCAAACCTCGCCTTGAACGAACCTGTTGCTCTGGAAGACATTTCAGTCATAGAAAGGGATTGTAATCTGAACATTAGACTGTATAAGCTCGCAGAAGAAAAGGAAGGTTATGGACTTGTCAGTATATATGGGGGCAGCTTAGACCCCAGTGAGGAGCGCACGGTCAATCTTGTGCAAATCTTAGATGCCAATCATGTCGCGCTCATCCCGTGTTTCTTCAAATTTATGAAAACCACTGGAATAAAGAAACATAGAGACAACTTTTATTGTCCATTCTGCAGTACTGGCTTGCAAAACCTATCTATGCCTGAAGAAGACGAAATGTACCAATTCTCAGCCATGCAGCAACAATGAAACAACCGCCCGTTGTTGGTTATTATGACTGTGAATCTGTGCTGGGTCCTGACACAGAGGGAAAAAATGTAGTTAACATACACAAGTTGTGCTTGTTTAGTTATACTCTAGTGGATAAATACGGTAAAATTGTTGGGCACAAAGTCGTCGATTCGACTTTGGTTCCGCTTGAGGATATACAGACACATCTCGTCACGAGTATGTTGCTGGATTATAGTGATTATGTGTCTCCCTTACCAATATTTTCCGTCCCCTACCTCTCGAAACACGACTCAAAAAACGATTGTGAAAGCAAAAAAAATAAGTGGTGGGTGGACACTTATGGAGAAAAAGGTAAAAATATAGTTCGCCCCCATAATCATTGCATCAAGGGCGTCTTTGGACCCAATAAAGAAGTGATATTTGGCAACTACATTGGGCTCTGTGCTTTAATTGCAATTTCAGAATCACGGAGAAAATCAGCCATGTATAGCTGAGAATGCATCAGCCTACGATATGCGCTTCATATTAAGAGGACTGGATGGCACTAACTTCTCGAATATCCGTGTGTTGCCGAAACAGTCGAAAAAGATATTCAGCATCTCTATCTCTTTGAACGATGCCACAAGCAAGTACGGTGTCAAGTTCATCGACTCATACTCCTTTCTCAAATCAAGTTTGATAGTCATGTCAGAAATCTGAAAGATAGTGGCTATGACATACCGCTCCTCAAATCCCATCTCACAAGTCTCGGCTACAGTGACAAGGTTCTAGAACTCGCTAATCTAAAAGGACATTTCTACTACAAAGCCATCACATCGGATTCTGTGCTGAACCAAACTGACATCCCATTGCAACAAGACTTTTACAGTCAATTTCGAGTGATTAAACTGTGGCAGGCAGCTAACTGCAACACTTTGCGAGACAACATGATCATCTACCTCTTCATCGACACGTTGCTACTGGTTGAAGTATTCCAAAAGTTTAGGGAGACTAAACACGCGACTACACCCTGGATCCCGTACATTTTGTGAGCGCATCTGGCCCTCTACGAAGGCAAAATGAAACTGGAGCGGGTCAACGATATCGATCTACTCCACCTGATTGTCAAAAAAACATGAGGCAGATTTATGACTTTGACGAAAGGTCTTACTAAGATAGACAGTCTTCCCGATGCAAGATTTTGACCCTAAACTACCTGTGTCTCCAGCAGCAATGTGAGACTTTAACAGTCTTTATGGTAGATGCTAGAGTGAGCCCCTTATCATTAGCGAAATTCATGAGCTCACACCCGAAGGAATTTAAGCCTTTGACTTGGTAAACGCGGACTTTTCTGGCGAGTACACGTACATTGTCTGTATCGACGCCAAATTCAGCGATGAAGTTGCACGGAAAACAGACGAGCTGCCACTAATACTACATCACAAAGAGGTTAGCTTGGACGATGTTTCACCCTCCACAAAAAATCTCTTGGCAGGATCGGAACATCTCAAAAACAGAAAACGAGCAGATCGTAAGGTGGCTGCTAGTCATCTGCCCCAAACTGACTACCTCGTGGCCCTGGAATTATTTCAAGTACTCCTCAGGCAAGGACTGGAAGTCACCAAGGTTCATCGATTTTTTCGAATGAAACAGGAACTTATCTTCAAATCCTTCATTATGAGAATTGTACAAAAACATCATGAGTCTACGAACTCCGTCGTTAGTCCCTATATAAGCTTTTATCAAATAGTATATACGGGAAGCTTTTTTTCAATACGCTCACCAGAAGTCTAGAGGCAAAGGTCATGTGCACAGCCAACGAGTTCCAAAAACACGTTGCCAACCCCCTCCTGAAAAACTGCATCGGCCCCGAAACAGTCATCACGATCCTAAAGCAAAAAAATGCCCGAATGGTTCACTCACTCAAATTGGATTCAACGTGATAGAAAAAGCTCAAGCAAAAGTTTACAGCTTCTTTCATGACACTCTGAAACCCAAATACGGTGACAACGACTCGCTCATCTACTCGGACACAGACTCGTTGCTGCTCCAGTTCAAAGGTGTGGATGACATTGAGACATTAATATGTAAACCTTCTCTGGCTGAATACATGGACTTCTCCAACTACCCCAAAAATCACACCTTGTACGATGAAACAAAGAAAATACAGCTGGGACTACTGAAAAGCAAAACAGCCGACGACTACCCGAGTGAACTCATTTGCTTGCAGTCAAAGTGTTACAGCGTGTTGCTCGAGTCTGACGTCACAAAATCAGCTGCTAATGGTGTCAATTACCAGACACAAGCCAAAATCAGACAAGAACACAATACAGAGACATCCATAACCAGGAAACATATACACACTCTGAGACCATATACAACATTGGCGCACAAGCATGCAAGCTTCAAACTGTACGCACTAGTTAAAAATGCCTCAGTAAGTTTGAAAATAAGCGCTACTGAGTGGATGCGTGTAAAACTCTTGCCTATGGTCATTCAGACCTCCCCAAACAATCAATTGAAGTTGAACCTACCGAAGTTGAATCGATGTAAACATGGATTTAACTTGGAAGAGACGTAAACCTTGGGAAGCCGTCTATGGCGATTGTACTCTCGTGAATAACAAAAGTACATCCACGTCTTCAAGTTTTATTCTGTAAATGTTTCTATAATGTAAATGTTCATGATATGTAGATATTTCTAATATGTAAATGTTCCTATTATGTTCTAACCATGCTACTATGTAACTATGTAATAAATAAATACAGACTTGAACATGTATATTTCATTGTCCAACTAGTTAGAGTTTATATTGATGTCTTCTAGCGGTTTGTTGTCGGTATGACGTAGGACCCAGTGCAGGATGAAGGAACCGTATGACTTTTTTGTCTGTCTCATCTCTGGACAGTAGCCAATTGTACTAAAAAAAAACATCTTCAAGTTACACTAACAACATTTATCCAGGAGAGGGGAGCGTAGGACTTGTAGAAGTATTCTATAATGACTGTTTCAAGATAAAAAAGCACGATGAACAGTACAGCATTGTATTCTGTGTAGACTATTTTAATGATACAGATGAAAGAGTCGGGCATGTAAATGTCTCAGGCAATACATTGGAAGAACACATCTCCGAGATAGAAATAAATATCAATAAAAGTCTGTTAAGGTAACGAATCGTTAGAGATGAGAGAAAATTGTTTGAATATGATAGTGCCACACAACACATAAAGTTCAATGCTTTTATCCCACAAAACATGTGGCAATTCAAATATACCAAAGCTAAGGCAAATTGGTACTTTGTTGAAGACAGATCGGCTGATTTAATGAGTGGAGCGATGTGTAAATATATTGTCAGTGAAGGTGCCGTACGCGAAAAAATGTCCTTTATGAATGAAAATGTACGCTAGTAGTATAAGGGACCGGGAAACGGCCGGAATTAGATAGGAATAAATATAGTTACTTCTCAGTCTAGGGAGCTTGCGCGTTATATTATCACGGACGACCGGAGTCTGGCAGGCCGCTAACGGGTGACTCATTCAGATGAATGGACGGTCGGACGGACAGCGTTCGGATATACATTGGCAGGGTTTATGTTATGAACATTTCCCATTATATCGTATTTGGTGGTTATTGTAATTATATATATGTTTTTTCTTCTTTAGATGGTTGTTTTGGGGTATAATTGGTCACTAACTGTTGCTCTTTATATATTTATTTATTCGGTTCTGGTAGGGATAGTGTTATAACAAGTTTCTGGAAGGGTGCGGTAGAGGATCCCATAGGCAAAAAGTTGGATGTGCTCCTGGAAAATTAGGTGAGTTTGCTCTAACCTGTTCTTTGTCTAAAAATATATTTCCGTGGCATGTTTGCTATGTTTGAGTGGATGTATCGTTATATGTTTTATGTCTGGATTATAATTCTATATATATTTTTTGTACATATATGTTTGTATTCTCATCTAATTTAGGGTATAAATTATCTAATGCTTGATATTGAATTAGGCTATGTTCTGTCTATTTTTCAGTCATTGATTTCATATGTATATATTATCATTAAGTAGTGGGCGAGTTGATGTTTGTATTTTGGGTTGATGCAGCAGCTTCGTTACGAGAATCTATCCACCCCATAACGCATTATCCAGGTTTGAACCAGATACATCGGTGCTCCATTGACTCGGTGTTCCAATAGCGGGAGTACCTGGTTGATTTATGTTGAATTTGTAGTGTTTTTTTATATGGAATTTTGACTAGTTATCCCATACAGTTATAGAAACTTTTTGGATATTTTAGGTTTGCATCTTCCATGTAGCACACTATTTCAGTCATATTTGGTCAGGTATTGCATCATTTCGTATTCTATATTCATATATGATATTCTGTTACGATTAAACCGTGATTACTTTGGTTAAATAAATTTTAATATAACCCTATTTTAGATTGATGCAGCAGCTTCGTTACGAGATTCTGTATATTCCATAACGCATTATCCTTGTTGGGACCAGATATTTCGGTGTTACCATGTTCCAAATGTTTCGTTATCAAGCGTATGTAGACTGTTCGGGAAGTCTTAGCTCTATTGTTTTGTATAGCGAGTATCGGTTGGAATCCCCTTAGCAAGAGTACCTGAATTTTAGTTATCTCCTACAGTTATATACATTTTTAGGATATTACAGGATATTGCATCATTCTTCTTATTTTATTATATCTTGACCGTTTTAGTATGTGTATTTGAGTTTTGTATGTTCTCTGTACAGTTCCCCTTTTCAATGCAATCTGTTGGTTATTTATACAATATCGGAATATTAGGATATAGTACGTTTGTATTTGCAATGTTGAACAATATTTCAGGTATAATTTAGTTAAATGTTGCATATTTTTAGTGTTTTATATATCTCCAACAGTTATAAGAATTTTAAAGACACTTTAAGTTTGCATCGACCATGTAGCACACTATTTCAGGCAAAATTGATCGGCTATTGCATCATTCTTCTTATTTCATTATATCTTGACCGTTTTAGTATGTGTCTTTCAGTTTTGTATGTTCTCTGTACAGTTTCCATCTTCAATGCAAGGTATTGGTTATTTATACAATTATTGGAATGTTACGTTTGTATCTGCAATGTTGAATATTATTTTAGGTATAATTTAGTTATATGTTGTATATTTTTCGTGTTTTATATATCTTCTTACATCCTGGCAATGTTTGACGTGGTTATTATAGATATGTAAGATCCCAGTTGTTACAAACTTTGTCCTGCTGTTAGCTTATTGTATGCTTATTATAGGGCCATTCTTCAATATTTAGGAGGGGTTAGAGGTGTCCCATTGGCAAAAGCCCGTTGTGTTGCTCCTACCATTTTCGTCTATTAAAACGAATATTGAATAAATCCACTCTAACATATTTACTACATATCTGTGATGTAAGGTCCGCAGTCAACAAGATCTAGGATATAAACCTTGCCTAAGGTACATAATTAGCGAAATATATATCAATGTACGACAACATAGATCAAATATCAATGAATGCAACAAAAAGGTTTTCCATACACTGCCAGATGCTTTAATACCTAGGCAGCCTAACATAATCTAACAGTCAACCTAACCAATAGTTATGTATTTTCATTCAAGTTTGATGCTTATGTATGGTATTGATCTGTATGAATCTCTCCACAAGGGCTGTATATGTAACATATTATCAGCAGTTTGAATACACTTCTCTAATTTGGATCCAGCAAATTTCTTTTTGCAGATGTTTAGGTTCCAGAATTCCATCGATATCTCCATTACATGTTGAATGGGACTCAGCATGTAGGTTCCAAATGAACAAAATTAATTTTAATGCATAACTGATCAACATATATAATGTTGATCAAATATACGCGATCTTATGTTCAAAGATCTGGTCAATCTAACCCAACCTAAACAATATTTGAATGATTTTAAATTCAAATTTAGTAGTTATGTATGGCATTTAGTCCTTCTGTTATGCGATATACATATCAAATCACTCCACATGGTTATATTTTACGCAGCGTTTTTAATATCACACACATGAACACTTTTTTATGCATATACAGGGCTGACAGCGGCACTTATGCCGGCACTGTGCCTGCACTGTGCCGGCACAAGACATGTATACATAGTCGGTGCCGGCACCGGTACCGGCACTATGCTGAAATGCACACATCTATACGTATACACAGGGTCGGTGTTAGCACCATGTAGTTATACACACATTTATACGGATATACAGGGTCGGTGACGGCACCGGTTTCGACAGCATGTAGATATACACACATTTATACGTATATACAGGGTTGGTGCCGGTGCCGGTACCGGTGCCGGCACATGTATATATACACACTTGTATACATATATACAAGGTCGGTGCCGGCACCATATAGATATACACACATTTTATACGTATATACAGGGTCGGTGCCGGTACCATGTAGATATACACACATTTATACGCACATACAGGGTCGGTACCGCCACCGGTGCCGGCACCATGTGGCATATACAAGGTCGGTCACCATCTGTAGCATTTTACCTTTGATCGGCGACTTCTATTAGAACTAAGTCCTTTAGCTTTTTTTTGTTACAAGATATTTAATGTGGATCAGATTCACGTCATGTTAGGTTAAAAGTTCTAGTCATCCTAACCTAACCAAACCTAACCAAACCTAACCTAATATAATCTAATCAAGAAATATGTATTTCCGATCGAGTTTTCGTGCTTACGTATGATATTTTTTAATTGATTTATGTTATATTCATATCCATCCTCTCCACTTAACTCTACATTTGTATCTATCATTTGCAGTTTGAATACACTCACCCAATGTTGATTGAGCAAATAACATCGTTTGTTTGATTGTTATAGATATTCATATTATTTTTGCGTTTAATACAAGTTTTCATCACTCTCACCTATGTCATTCGTACCCAACCTAACATAATCTATCATTTCAAGAATTCTGTATTCAAAAACTTTTTATGCTTATGTAATATACTTTCTTTCAGTTATTTATGCTTTAAACATATCAAATCTCTCCACTTAGCTCTACATTTTGCTGTATCATTATCAGTTTGGATAATGATACAGCAATATTAATTGAGCATATTTCATCCAGTTTCATTTGTAAGTTGGGGTCATTTTTTAAATCTGATTGAGGTAATTTCTGTATTTTT
>SDVV010007860.1:0-17521 GCA_016164225.1 Gammarus roeselii | reverse complement strand
GGAAAACACAAAACGTAGCCTAAATTCAATATCAAGCTGGTATCAAGTATCCAACCGCTTAGAATGAGTCAATTATGCCCCCAATTAGATAAGAAGCTGAACATAATATACACTGAAAATATATAGAATTATAATCCAGACATAAAATATGTAACGATGCATACACTCAAACATAGCAAACATGCCACGGAAATAAGTGATAAGACAAAGAACATGTAAGAGCAATCTCAGCTAATATTCCAGGAGCGCATCCAACTTTTTGCCTAGGGGATCCTCTACCGCATCCCTCCAAATATAACGAGCAACAGTTAGTGACCAATTATACCCCTCCATCTAATACAGATATCTAAAGAAGAGAAAACTTATATAAATACAATAAATATCAAATACAATAAAATGGAAAATGTTCAAAACATAACGCCTTGCCAATCTAGCCCGCAAGCCTGGCTTCCATCGCGCCGCTCCCTTTCCACCCCCCTTCCGCCCCACACCCCTTAGCTGACTCACGCACCAAACCAGTTCCGGTCGCGTCGCCCCCTTCCGCCGCTGACTCCAGCCAGCCCCTACCCCACCAAAACTAACTATTTAACCCTATCTTATTCCTTCGCATCCGTGTTTCAAAGTCCTATACACTACTCCAAGAGATTCTCCTGCCTTTGTGTGTGTTTAGGTAAATGCGTTATACATCAATTGCTATTTCAGCACACTCGTACTGTACAATAACTCACCTCTGAAACTCGTCATACAGTTGTTGTGCTGTGTTTTTGATGGCCTTGGGATCATTGTTTTCAATCGATAGATTGGGTCTAGAATAATTAAAAAATAAAAAATATACAGAAAAAATTCCTACAATTAAAATAAAAAGCTTTGAATTTTTACCCATGCCGCCGCTACGTGGCATCCAATTAGATCTGAAAAATATTAGCGTAATGATCACCTACACAGTATCTGCTTTTGAAGAAACAATTTCACATCAAATACATGTCTCAACAATATTAGTTCATACTTTAGATTTGTGAGAAAATCATGTACAAATCGTCTCACAACCCTCCGGTACCCATTCTGCAGACAAAATTCCCCATTCCTTCTACCACCCTCCTCTGCTCTCTCTGCGCACACTTTATTTATCCTCAAACCACCCTCCGTTCCCTTCTCTGCATACACCTTACCAACCCCTCTCACTACTCTCCTCTACATCCGCTGCACACATCACACCAATCCCTATCAGTACCCTTCGTTACCATCTCTGCACACGCACCTCTCCCAGTCCTCTCACTACTCTCTGGTACTCTCTCTCTGCACACGCACCTCACCAATCCCTCTCACTACCCTCTGTTACCCTTGACACGCACCTCACCAATCCCTCTCACAACCCTCTGCTATCCTTTCTGCACATGCACCTCACCAATCCCTCTCACTACTCTCTGTTACTCTTGCTGCACACTCACCTCACATTTCCCTATCACAACTCTTCTCTACCATTTCTACAGACATGTAAGCACAATAAAGAAAAAGAACTGTCACGAACACGCCCCTTCACAAATGGTGTCCGCCAGGGCTCCGTCCTCTCTCTTTCACTCTTGAACGCCACCATTCACGACCTGCCTACACAATCCAACACCTACATCAACTCATACGCAGGCAACCTTACAATCATAACACAGCACCACAAATACGAGACCATCGCTGCACTCCTCCGACAATACATGAACTATCGATGTCTGGCTACAGGATGATGACTGATGATAATATGAGTAATTACTCCAATTATCACAAGAATGACGTCAAACTTCACACAAGATACCATCAGAACTTGAGCCAAGTCTAAACTGAATGTAGTCCGGACACTTACCACAACACTTACAGACATTCCCAATAATCAATTACAACACTATTCGAATAATTCATCCGACCATCATTTCTTACGCAAACACTACCTGGTCCTCTGACCACGCTCCCACACACATTAACTCCCTACAAATAATTTAGACCGCAGATAGATCGCACCCGTTTCTCATCTTCATAAGGAAGCCAAGCTACTCCCTCTATCATCATTTCGATATGAGGGGGAGACAATTCTTGAACAAAATTGCGGACCCAGCCACTCCATACCACCATTTACTAAACCCACGTCAAGGCCAACGAAATATGCATAACACACAGGCAGCACACTCCAGCTGCTATAGAAGCAGAAGTGTGCGGAATATGCAAACACACCGGCAGCACACTTCGACGACTATAGGATGGGCAATGGATGGGCTCCATTGCCCATCTTATAAACAACACAAATCTGCATAAACAGATATATACACTCTTTACAGCTTTAGCACCTCCGATGGGTTCTAACGTGGAGGAGATTGGGTTAGCCAGGAGGGAAATAGGTCACCTGTTGAGGCTATGGTGCGGGCACCACACAATCTTCCTGTCATACCAACATAGACAGAAGAACGTCCCTTCCGATCTGTGCCAACGGTCATGACATCGTGTCCAACCATTTCGCACGACGGGCTCAACCATAACATCACGTCGCTGCGGGATCTGTGGGAGCACCTCCGTGACAGCATAAATTTGCTATAAGGTGCAGGTCTAAAATTAGAGCCTGCACCGGTCGTAACATACCAAACATTCACAGATCGGTGGGTATCCGGGCTTTCGGGCTGCGCGCAGGCTGTGGATCCTCTAGCGCAGAAGGAGCTACATCAACATCAACAAGCCTTTCTGCACACGCACCTGTCAAATCCTTTCAACTAATCTTTGCTACCCCCTCTTCACAAGCCCCTCACCAATCCCACTCGCTACACTCTGCTACTCATTCCACAAACACGTCATCATTTATTCTCATCACCATCCGCTTCCTCCCGCTACTCTCTCTGCACACACACCTCACCAATCCATCTTACTACCCTCTGCCACCTTTTTCTGTCGGGACACACACATCATCAATCCATCATCAATACAACTAACAATAGTCCCCTTCCTGCAGCTCGAAAATGTAATTGTAAATACTTTGAACAAGGTTTTCACTGCCCACGGATAAAGTACAGATGAGGTGGCAGTTTTTAATACTGCGAGCAGCCTCTTGAACTTCTGTTCTGGTGCAACCGAAAGCTAACTCGACGTCAGAGATTAGATAAGGTGAGAATTGATTTGAATGGATTAGATTAGATTAAGGAAACAAAACGAGCGCAGGTGCACAAGTCGAGCTTTTCCCTTGAAGGAAGAGATGGGGATAGGCAACAAAGCACACGTACCGGGGAATGAAGGATAAAAAGATAACAAGCATGTGATAGAGGCGACTGGAAATGGGACGTGAAACAGTTTTCAGGGGGTCGCATCTATTTAGCATCTAATTAGCATACAGCCTAGAGTGGACACGCCCATTACTTTCAACGGGCTCGTGCATGCCAACTTGCTTGCACAAGTCTTCTTTGCACTTGTGGTTCAAGATGAGACATCGGAGGCACTTCTCCTAGGAGAAGATATGCCTTTGGCAGCTCCAGAGTTTGGATCAAAATAGGCATACGAGTATTGAGATTTTGAAAATATACACAAAGGTTGAAGAGCACCACGCCCAGTTACCTGAGCAGTAATCTTCTCCCAATGGTTTGGAAGAATAAGACTTGTGTACACTTGTTGAACCTTGAAGAGCATTCTGCATTTCAGGGTGAAATATCAGAGGAGCATTTCCTTAAAAAAGAGTTGCACTTGGCAGATACTATGTTTTAATCAAAGTAAATCGCAGAAACATTTGAATTTTGAAACTAAATAACTCAGGATTGCTATCGAAAGGAAGGCGGAAAATGTTTGAATTTCAAAAATGGTATAACACAGAGAATAAGCACCGTCGTGTCGACAATGGGCCCTCAAATAGGAGGATATCCATTACCTCTTCAATGATAATCTCAATGTCCACATGATTAGAACTCTAACATCGTTAGGCGGCATTTAGCAATCTGAAGACAGCTGCGTCGTGCTCAGAATTATAATAATGTAGACGATAATGTAATAAACTCGACAGTTCATTGGAAAACCGGGTCGTTCCAAAAAGGGGGTTACGTTTTACGGATCCCACTGCTTGTCGAGCACGATTTTGAAAGCACTCACAGATTCAGTGCCCACAGCAGCAGCTGGTAGATTCTTCGAAATCTAGAAGAATACAATCTGAAAAAAGTGTTGCTTGTTGTTCCACAAGTTTCGCCCCGTTTATTACAGTATTGAACGTTTTTTCACATATTTTGCCCCGTTTTGTGGTCGAGTGGTCGCAGGCCTAGAGGTAGACCGAAGTTTGGGTGGATGGGTGGTGTGATACAGGTGTTAGGAAGGAGAGATATGAATGTGGAAGTAGCGAGAGAGCGTGCAATGAACAAGCGTGAGTATAGAATAGTTGTGGATGGTTGATTTTGACGCTTCTCTAATGTGCTTTCCCGCCCTTGACCTCCCGTTGTCGGGATGGTCGTGGGGGGGGGGGGGGCGCCTGCCATTATGACGCGGCGGGGTAAGCCAGTGAAAACTGTTGGGCCCTTCTGCTGACAACGGATTCTCGGATTGCACTCGTAACCCAGAGTGTATGTTGCGGGGACCGGCCGGAGCCTTTTGCACAAAAGGGCTAAGTTGTGTGAGTGTGAGCGTTGAGGTACGCCCTGCCGTCGGCGACCCCCCCCCCCTCCTGGGGGATGCAGCCTAGTGTCTGTTTCTGTATCTGTATTGGGGTCCCTTTCGACAAGACCGACAGGAATCACATTATTGAATCCTTTCAAGTACGAATGTTGTGGTCCCTCTCGAAGGAACCGACATATATCGCATTATTAAACCCTTTCAAGTATTTGCAGGTTTCTATGAGCTGGCCTCTTAGTCTTCGCTGCTCGAGGGTAGGGATTATTCTCGTAGCTGTGGTGGCCTAGCTGCGGGGTGAGCTTAGTAGTACTGCTGGATGCGTTCCAGTTTAGCTATGCCCATTTTCATGAGTGGAGACCAGAAATGGACTGCATGCTTAAGGTGGGGACGGACGAGGGACTTCTACAACGGTAGTGCTATATCCTTTGTGTGGCATATGAACTTGCGGGAAATGAAACCAAGGTTGCGGTTCCCTCTCTTGTATCTGTCCTTGACCTACGCATCCAATTTTAAGTATTTCGAAATTCGGACGTCAAAGTCTCTCTGTTGGTCGACATCAGCAAGATAACTCCCCCACATGCACAACGGTACATTTGACAACATTGAATGGCATTCGCTTCTGACCATTGGATGATCTTTCGATATCTTGTTGGATCGCGAGTCTGTCCCGCTCCCTTCATGCTGCATGGCAAAGCTTTGTGTCATCGAAATATTTTGATACTTTGCACAGAAGCCCCGCATCCATGTCGTTCAAGCTACCACGAGGCTCCTCAGAGTTGACGGGGGTCCACTCGTACATCTCCTGGCCGACACAAACTATTTACTTGCCTTCGGTTAGTCTGGTACGCAGCTAACGAAGTTCGTTGCCACCGATGCAGAGCTCAGGGACTATGTGTAACAGCTTGATGTGCAGCATCTTGTCGAAGACGTTTTAGAAGTCTATGAAGATGACATCCACGTTGATCACATTGTTAAATGAGCCCAGCAAATTAGTCTGACAGCTTTTCTTGTGACGGAAGCCGTGCTGGGTATCGTGAATCATCTAGGTGATAGACGAAATCCTCTCTTATCAATCTTTCGATGGTTTTGCACACGACTGACGTCAAACTGATCGGTCGATAATTGCTGAGCGATTGTGGTCACCTTTCGGAAGATTTCAGTGACATTAGATACCGTCCAGTCTTCAGGATCCTCTCCACTCGCAACGAGAAATTGAAAATATGAGCCTGAGAATTCGCCAATTGGTCTCGAGTTTCCATTAGAACTCTTGGGTGGTGGCCATTGGGACTAATCGACATGGAGATGTTCAGTTTTCAACTTGTTTAGCAGCTTGCTCTCGCGTGAACACAATCTTGTTGACGGTAACTTCCCCAGTGTAAGCAGCGTCTTGTTCGTTGCTGGAGACCTCAATTGTGAAAACTGGGCAACAGAAGCATTTAGGACACTATCATCCTCCATTAGTGGGTCAACCGAGTCTTTAGCGATTCAACGTTCATTAACTTAGAGACAAAATTCCTTAGGGTTCTCATTGGCGCTGTCCGCTATATTAATTTCCTTCGTGCGCTTAGGAGATCGGACTAGCCTAGGGGCTGTGCAATGCAATTCTGTCGCCTCGTCAGTGTTATCGACTGAAACGTTGGACTTTCGTCTTTGATATTCAATCATAGAGGCTTAATCCTATGGGCGGAATCAATTTTCCTTACGGGCATGTACCGGTTGCAGGCCTTGCGAACTCTCGCCTTAAAGATACGGCAGCAAGCATCCAATAGGGTGCCGAATTGTACTACAGCAAGCATCCAATAGGGTGCCTACTCTTTCCACCGCTGCCGTGACGTGAGTTGTTCGATCAAATTAGGCGGGCTTGGTTGTTTTCTCATCCCCTGGAAGTCTGCTCGCGCAAAGTTGGGGCGGTGTGCAGCTCCCTGGGGAACTAGGCGGGGTACTTTGATGGTGAATTCCACCATGTTGTAGTCAGTACCTCTTCGTTTGTTTCCAACAAAGATGTTTGCCGACCAGGCGCTCTTCTGTTGATATGACCAGAATCAGTGCATTATTCCTCTGGGCTGGTTCACGATTATACAGGGTCATGCCATTATCGACGATAAACTCTGTTAGTTTGTTGCCTGGTACCTGTGAAGTTAGGTTCACCCAGTCAATATCCGAAAAATTTAAATTGTCGAAGATGATAGTCTCGTCATTATTCGAGACTATTTATTTAGACTTCTCGTAGAGTTGGACATCGTGTTCCGCAAAGATGTGGCTATTGCAGTGCTAGCATCAATGCCACACGGGCCTCTATAATTTCAGCGTTAAAAATTTCGCAAAAAATGTGACGAGTTCGTTCTAAGAAATGGGTGAAGGGTTTCCTTAATGAACAGCACGGACTACCCCACTTTTAGTTGAAGTGGGTTTGTTTATGCTGAACATTTTGTGGCCTGGTAGCATGATCTCCGTTGTCAGGTTTCTATTCTGGAGATCGAGCCATGTTTCGTGCATGCCAATAAAATAAAACAAATACACATTCACTAGTCCCCACAGCTTGTTGAACTTTAGGGCACGGGGCTGCGCGCTACAGAATAAGACCTTTAGACTGTGCTGGTATCTGTCATCAGCTTCTTCATACATTGGGAGAGTCTCGACCAACAGGCTGCGTTCCAGGATCACCTTCGCCTCCACAATTTGAATGTTCTAGATCTGTACGATAGTGTGTGCCTTGTGACCCATCTACCCTGCCCGCAGTTTCCTCCTCTTACAGCGGCTAGTAGTTCATCGCTCCCGTCATTAAATTTGCTGCGGGTACGGAGCGCCGAGGCAAGCGGTCGTCGCTACTCGTAGCGACGCTGGACAACTGCTCGTTTCATCGCCTCCGGGACGTCGAACTTCGGCACCCTATTGTAACCTTCTGGCAAGTGAACTTACTGCTCTTAATCGATCGCGGTTTAGATTGTGATGCTGAAGCGCTTCCGGCTTACTCCATTGATTCATCAGAAGCAGCAGAAACACGTAATCGAATAACCCAAGCAATCCTGAAAATGTTTGTGTCACGTGCTGCAGTATACGTATATTTTCTGGGAAGTGTATGGCACAGTAATCCGAATTTCAACTTGATGGTATTTGTTTATGAATCAATTGGTGTTTTTGTAAAATATTTTATTAGAATCGTTGCGGAAAAATGAACGCATAAACTGATTTTGCTTCAAGATCAGTTTAAAAAAACTAAACAATAGTAACGCAGAACGATACATTTCAACCTGCTCAAACTTTTCAATTAAGTTAAGGAACACAATGCACGTTATTTCCCTGCATGACTAACTGGCGCCAAATGTCCAAGGTGGCTTGGTGCCAGGAGCACACCAAGTAAGTGGACGTAGTTTAAAATGCTTCACATCCGAAGCAATATTATTTTCCTTTCAAATAATTTTGTACGAATAATAATTGATATGTGTAGCTGTCACCACTGATTTATATACAATGCACATCTATCCGCCAAGCATCCTGCTTCACATACACAGTGATGTTTACCGCTACCGTGACGTGGGATTTCGTCACCCAACTCTTTCCACCGCTGCCGTGACGTGGGACTTCGTCACCCTATGTTAATGTTGAGGTTGGCAAAATTACTGCGCCTATTCGATCGCTGCTCAAATCATGCTGAAGTGCGTTGGGGCTGCTCCATTTATCCATCAAAAGTAGCAGAAGCACGTAATCGAATTACCAGAGCAAACCTGAAAATGGTTGAGTTGCTCCATTTATCCATCAGAAGCAGCAGAAACACGAAGTCGAATAACCCGAGCAATCCTGAAAATGGTTAAGTTACTCCATTTATCCATCTGAAGCAGCAAAAACACGTAGTCGAATAACCCGAGCAATCCTGATAATGGTTGAGTTACTCCATTTATCCATCAGAAGCAGCAAAAACTCGTAGTCGAATAACCCGAGCAATCCTGAAAATGGTTGAGTCACTAGCTTCAGCAAAGGATCTGATCAACAGAATATAATCAGCGGTTCCATTTCTTTGAACATTGGGCCTTCACGAAAAGTAACCGTACCAAATTAGGGCGGGGTGATTTGTGTGGCCGAGGAATAGAGTCTCCTGGTTTGATCAAGTGTAAACTAATAACTTTTTTTTCTATAACGTAGGAGCTTTTGTTCTACAGTTATAAGTTTTGCTGCTTAGTGATAGATTGAGACATTCATTCGCTATTTTTCTTCCGATAATTACGGGACAATGTCAGAAACTTTAAGATGTAGCAGCACCGATCCGATTTTGTAAACACGCCGTGGGTTGCATACCAGTTTTGTCTACACGCCGTGGGTTGTATACTAGTTTTGTCTACACGCCGTTGGTTGTATACTAGTTTTGTCTACACGCCGTTGGTTGTATACTTGTTTTGTCTACACGCCGTGGGCTTTTTTCTAGTTTTGTCTTTTCGCCGTGGGTTGCATATTAGTTGTGTCTACACGCCGTGGGTTGTATACTAGTTTTGTTTACACACCGTGGGTTGCATACTAGTTTTGCCTTCACTCACATCGTGGGTTGTGTACTAGTTTTGTCTACACGCCGTGGGTTGTATACTAGTTGTGTCTACACGCCATGGGTTGTTCACTAATTTTGTCTACATGCCGTGGGTTGTATACTAGTTTTGTCTACACGCCGTGGGTTGTATACTAGCTTTGTCTACACGCCGTGGGTTTTATCATAGTTTTATCTACACGCTGTGGATTGCATTCTAGTTTTGCCTGCTCGCCGTGGGTTGTATACTAGTTTTTCGAACGAAATACTTTCAATAACTTGACTCAAAACAGATAACAAATTGCAAATAGATTTTAAATTTATTTAGTGACCAAAGCTCTGGGAAATATTCAATTGAATCACCTGTCAATGCGTAAGTTGGGACTTTTAGATGCCACAATTTTGTTGATAAACATCTTTCAATCATACACGAAGCAACGTTTGTTGCTTCCAGACAGCTCATACACAACACACAGCTCATACACAACAAAAAGCTGTTATACAACAGACTGCTCATACACAACAGACAGCTCATACACAACACACAGCTCATACACAACAGAAAGCTGCTTTACAACAGACTGCTCATACACAACAGACAGCTCATACACAACACACAGCTCATACACAACACACAGCTCAAACACAACAGACAGCTCCTTTACAACAGACAGCTCATACACAACACACACCTCATACACAACACACAGCTCATACACAACACACAGCTCTTACACAACAGACAGCTCATACACAACACACAGCTCATACACAACACACAGCTCATACACAACACACAGCTCATACACAACACAGCTCATACACAACACACAGCTCATACACAACACACAGCTCATACACAACACACAGCTCATACACAACATACAGCTCATACACGTCCGTTTTTCGTGTTGCCAGACCAATGATATAGACACTTTTATTATCGTGTTACTAGCCCAAGGATACAGACACTTTTGTTTATCGTGTTACCAGCCCATGGGTACAATCACTTCTGTTTATCGTGTTACCAGCCCAAGGATTCAATCACTTCTGTTTATCGTGTTGCCAGCCCAAAAATACAGACACTTCTGTTTATCGTGTTACTAGCCCAAGGATACAGGCACTTCTGTTTGTCGTATTTTCAGTCCAAGGATACAGACACTTCTGTGAATCGTGTTACCAGCCCAAGGATACAGATACTTCCGTTCAGCGTGTTACCAGCCCATGGATACAGACACTTCTGTTTATCGTGTTGCCAGCCCCAGGATACAAATACTTCTGTTTATCGTGCCAGCCCAAGGATACAGACACTTCTGTTATCGTGTCACCAGCCTAAGGGGACAGACACTTCTGTTTATCTTGCTCTGCCTCGCCTCATGTGAGCAGCGTCTCCTGCCCTCCCTCTGGACCTCGTACTGCTGCTACGGGACTCCTCAACTTGAGTCCGGACATCGTACCGCTGCTACGGGACCTCTCATCGCTGTTACGGGACATCGTACCGCTTTTGCAGGACATCGCGTAAACAAAATAGTCGTAAATGCATGGTTACAATAGCCGTCATCGCATAGTTAGGTCTTGATAACCTATTTCAACACTGTGACAACAAGTGTATTAATTTATGATCTAATGGATTGATTTAGATTTAAATTTTTATTATAGCTGTACCCATACTACCTGTCTGTTCCTTAGCAGTTATTTATTAGTAAACTGACTTTTAACACTTCAATGCAACTGGTTGTTGTCATCGCACAACTATATTTGAAAACGTATTTCCGCACTGTTAGGATGTTTCTGTTAGAATGACAAACTGTTAGGATGCAGCTCTGGTTCGTTGACTTTTTATTTTAGCGGTGCGTGTGTACCTGTCTGTCTTTATCAGTATTCTAATGTGTTATTGGTATTCAAATAATCAGCATTTTCAAATGAAACTGATTTGCAGTAACAAAATACGAGGGAATTAGGAGTGGGCAGTATCATTGCACTAATCTCTGAAACCATAAACCAAGCAGCCATCATTTGATCAAGAAAGATTATGTCCATGTTATGTAGTCAGTTTACCGAAAAATATCTCAAATGAACTCAATACCCTAAAATCTATCCCGCAATAATATGTAACTTGCACTAACGCGCCTCCGACGATTATCAAATCAAATCAAATCAAATCAAATCAAATCAAATTAAAATCAAATCAATGAACGGGAGCATTACTGACCTAAGTTCAACAACAAGAATATATAGAATTTTTGTATCTGTAGTTACTCCAGTTCACTTAGAATAAAGAAGTAACAACAGGTTATACAAAATTGTTTGTCTATGTGACATTTGCATCAATCATAATCAAGTGGAAACTTCTGTGATTTAAAAACTAGGAGCAACTGTATTAGCTATTCTCACTCTAAGGGTGCCCTCACGCTCTCCCTCCTCCCCCGCGCCCCAACAACCGTTGTCAGAGCCGCTCGTCCCATACACCTCAACCTTATTCTAAGATGCTACTGGTATTACGATTTTCAACATCGACAAATGTGGCCGGTTCTCTGTAACAAAACCACAAGTATCTTGTATCAGGTAGTATCATTGTATTGTACCACTTTACATCTTGCAGCTTTGAATCGTGCTACGATTTCATAACACCCTACTTACTGAATTGTAATTATTTTTTCGTCTTCTTCTGATACTCTGCCGGTCATGTCTGGTACAAGGTTGGTGCCCAGAATCATGATATCATTCCTTCATTGAGAAGCAGATGGGATCAGCTACAATTTAGTTTAGCTTTGCATCCAACCCAAATCCCTCAATAGGAAGTAACCTTGCTCTAACGCGCATCCGACGATACGCGCATCCGACTCTCGTTTGTATTATTCCTGTTTTCATTCCGTTTTCGAATCGTTGACATAATCGTCACATCCCGCATTTAATTATAGTATTGCATTCATATCTGCTGTCTACAAGAAATTACAAAAAAATAGAACTCAAGCTAACGGTCCATTTTCCCAACGGTAAATTCTATAACAGTCCAAGATGATTCAGGCTAAGCTAGAATGTGGCATCTGCCACACCTCGTACGCCCCCAAGCTAATGGATTGCCAAAGTTCTTCTAGCTCTGCCAGGACTTTGCGTAGCAGTCCCTCAAATATGGAATGCAAAACATCGCGCTGAATATTTTGTCAAGCGGCAGAGGAAACCAAACAACTGAAAGCACAAATCAGTCACGCCTCCGATGGCTTAACCAAAACAGAGACAGTCTCATCCAATGGCTTATCCATAACAGACAGTCAACACGGATACCCAATTGATAGCTGTTGAATCAAAATTGCAAAACGTGCTGAAACAATTTCAGGAATTTAAAGATCTGATAATCAGCAAATTAGCAGCCGTCAAAGAAACTGTCGAGGCCACTCAAAATTAAGTGAAAGATCTCCAAGTGCATCTAGACCCTAAATTCGCCATGAAGCTTTTAGCTCTTAATACGATCGTTTGTCTCAGACGCTGAGACAAACGATCGTATTAAACCGCTTGAAAACTCAGTCAAAGATAGCGAAGCACTGCACTCAACTGTAGTTAGTAGGAGGTAGCCACGCTGTGACAATGCAACACACGTTAGACCACAATCCACCACTTTCGACCCAATGCACGTAACCGATTCGATGTATTGCCCGATGAAATGGACTCTCAGAATACAGAGGAAATTATTGTGATTGGTGATTACAATGTCACCTCCTTCAAATCAAATCAGCAAAAAGGGAGAATTAAACTGAAAATACTCGGCAAAGCTGATTTGAAAATTGATGAGGTCGAAGGCATAATCGCACAGGAAAGGATACATTCATCTAAGCGAATTATATTACAAATCGGAGCTAAAGACGTGTCACAGATGGAATAGATATGGAAAAGGTATGAAGCCATGCTAAACAACATCAAACCTTCACACGCGAACCTCCATGTCACTGGCATCCTGCCCCATCCGAACCAAAGTAGATACAAGTTAAGCAAGATGACTTTACTTAACAATCGCCTAGCAGCTTTCTGCAAAGCCCAGAAAATCTCTTTCTCGGATCATTGGGATACAGTGATCGACCCAAAGTACTATAACTTCAATAGAATCAACAACAAGGCTCGCATTAACCCGTATGGACTTGATACCATTGAAAACATTCTTAAAAACAACGGCGCTGGACTTGTCAACAAAATTAGGTAAAAAAACGTAAAAGATATCATACCAACAACTCCGCCAGCAGTGCCCGACGAAACGACACAGCGACCTCCGCCCGTTTCAACACGAGATACACAACAAGTACAAGAGCCCATCAAAACACCACCACAGGTCCTTGCAAAAAAGATCTTGTCATCAACCCAGTCCGAGTTAGAGGCAGTAGCCGCAGCTCCGCTAGTACAACCCGAGTATACGGAAACGAAAGTCTTGGCTCCGACACAAGACCTCAGAGTAGAAGCAAAACTAACGGTACTAACGGTACTCTCAAATGTTAACTTAGTCTCAGAGACAAAATCGAAGAATTAGGTATCCTTGCATTGAATGAAACTATCGACATAATAGCAATCACAGAATCGTGGATGAAATTGAGCACCAGGCATTATTGAGGCAAATTTACTCTTTCCAGTTACTCACTATTTCACAAAGATAGACAAGGTCGAGAGGGCGGAGGAGTGCTGTTTCTCGTGAAAAACACTCGGCAAATATTAGAAGTCACCATTCCAAACAACAGGCACGACATAGTATCAATCCAAGTAGCCGGTAAACTAAGAAAATGTCAAATAACTCTCGTCTATCGCCCCCCTAACAGCAAGGTTGCAGATTATATCGATCTTTACACCACCCGCGTCGATTTTGTCACAACACAACACAGTATTGTGCTTGTCGACTTCAATATCCCCGACATTGATCGGGAATCAGGCGAATGCACTGCCACCGGCCAACGTCTGATTGATTTTGCAGACGATAAGTTCATGACCCAAATGGTTACGACACCTACAAGAGGTAGCAACATTCTTGATCTCCTATTTTGTGCAAGCCACTCTCATGTCACAAACGTCGGATTAGGTGAACCACTCGGAACTAGTGACCACAACTGTATCCGTTTATTGATTGAGCTCGAGTTGTAAACATCAACAAACTGCGAAAAAGTCCCTAACTTCAGATTAGCTAATTTTGATGGCTTAAGAGAGTCAATGGTGTCAGCAAATATAACCCTCGGACAAGATGTCAATCAATCGCTCGACTATTTCTTTTCTGCACTCAAAAATATCAAACATGAGCATATCCCGCGCAAATGCAGGCGAACAGCAGTCTATCAGCCCAAGTACTGGAAAGGAGAATTGCAGAGCCTTCATTCACGAAAGAAAGCAAAGCATTCGATAAAGTAGAGACATCCACATGACGACCTGGCAAAAAATGAATACAAAATTAGCAGACGAGATCTAAAGACGGTCCTGAAACGTAGGAAGACAGATAATGAAAATGAAATTGCTGCCAATGCCAAAACTAATCCGAAACATTTTTTTTTAGATATATTTCGAGCAAAAAAAAAGTAAAATCTGTAATAGGTCCTCTCAAAAACGATGTTGGTGAGCTAGAAACGGACGACACCAAAATGAATGTTCTACTTAATTAATACATTTGCTCTGTATCTACGTTAAAGAATCAGGATATTCTTAATCTTGAGGATATCATAGCGGCAAAATGTATTAAAGCCCTCACCACATTGAACTTTTGCCCCGCCGGAATTATTAAATATATAGATAAATTGAAAGTCATCAAATCTCCAGGTCCAGACCAAATTCATCCTAGAATTCTAAAAGAGACTAGAAACGAAATCGCCGAACATTTATCAAACATTTTCATCCAATTTCTCACAAATGGCACCTGCCCCTCTATATGGAAAGAGGCCAATGTTACTCTAATTTTTGAAATAAGGGGACAAAAAGTGTCACGGCAACTACCGTTCAATTATTCTCACCTCAGTCATTGGCAGTTGATGGAAGTTTGATAACGGATAAAATTTCAGAATTCTTAGAATCAAACAAATTGATTGGCGACTCCCAGCATAGCTTTAGACACAACTGTTCCTGTCTTACGAATCTGCAACTCTTTTTCAGAAATATAATTAGAATCCACGACACAAATCTCCAATCGATATCATTTACCTTGACTTTTAAAAGGCCTTTGATAAAGTCCCCCACAAGCGCCTAATTAGTAAATTGCTCAGTATCGGTATTCGAGGCGAGCTTAACAACTGGATAAAATACTGGCTTACGGACAGACGGCATTGAGTTGTACTTAACGGAGCTTCCTCCCTCTGGGGTAATGTTATGAGCGGCGTGCCTGAATGATCCGTGTTAGTGCCAGTTCTCTTTATAATATTCATTAACGATCTCGATAGCAACGTACTCTCAAACATTAGCAGGTTTGCAAACGATACTAAGATCGTTGGAGAAGTGCAAACGGAACTAGAGTGTCAGTAGATCCAACTAGACTTGAACAAAATTGTTGATTGGTCAGAAAAGTGGAAAATGAAATTAAATGTAGACATATGCAAAGTTATGCACATAGGTCCTCATAACCCCAAACACGAATGTTCAATGTCTGGAAAAAAACTCATTCCCGTCACCGAAGAGAAATATTTAGGTGTCATCATTAGTACGACTTAAAAAGCAGCAAGTAATGAAACGATGCTGCCAAGAAAGGCAACGAAATGGTAGGTATGATATCCCGCACTGTCTCGTACAAAAAAAACACGGTATGCTCAAGTTATTTAATGCATTCGTTAGACCGCATCTCGACTATGCCGTTCAATTCTGATCCGCATTCCTTAGAAAAAACGTTAATAAACTTGAGAAGGTTCAACATAGAGCTACCAAACTCATCCCCTTGCTGCGGAATAAATCGTACGAAGACAGGCTTCGTGAACTCAATCTTTATTCGCTAGAGAAACGTCGAGTCAGAGGCGACATGATAGAAGTGTAGAAGATTGTGATGGGTAAGGAAAACGTCGACCGAGCGAGCCTTTTCACTCTAGATACGAACGGAGTGACTGGGAACAATGGCTACAAAATCGTTTGGAAACGTTTCTCACTCGACATCACGCGCAATTTCTTCACGTATAGAGTTGTCGAAGAATGGAACAAACTTCCAGCAAAGGTTGTAAACAGCAATACAATCGAAAAGTTTAAGTCGCGGCTTGATAAGTTCTACATAAATCGCCGATAAATAGCTAAGCCGTTCCATTCCCTGTTGTTATAAATAAAACAGAAATGGCACACGAAGCTCTCTTAGACGTTCTACTTCAAAACTAATCCTCTTGCTATCAAAAGGCAACCTAATTAGGGCCAACAGACCTCTTAGACGTTCTACTCCAGAACTAACCCTCTTGCTATCAAAATGCAACCTAGTTTGAGCCAATAGGCCTGTTGTTGTCTTCCAACACTTGTAAACAACAGACAGCTTATACACAAAGCCAAACTGCTGTTGACAGGTAGAGGGATTCACACTTTCATGCAATCATAGGCTCAGCCCCTTGCATGCATTTCCACAATTCATTTATCATTTTATGATGTAAAATCCAAGAGAAAAGTGTCTGTATGCACAGAAAACTTCATTCATCAACTAAACATAATTTTTTTTGACAGGGTGGAAAGCTTTGATCATCCCCCTCCGAATAACTACGTTTCCATAGTTAATTGTCTAAATCTACTATAATATATAATACCGGCCTAATTTTATAATTGCTTTGTGAATAACTCGGGCTGAGTAACTTTACTTAATATTCATTTTTTTTATTGACAATTGCCACCTCGGTTGTCACTAAAGTATTGTGATCCTAGAGCACGGGCAGCAGTGCTGTCCATGTATATCACTAAAACACGGACATCAGTATTTATTACATAATTTGTCACTAAAGTGTTGTCACTGAAGCCCCTGCAGCAGTTGTCATCAGAGGGCTGCCACATGCTCACGGACAGCTGTAATGACTCTCACGGACAGCTGTAATGACTCTCACGGACAGTTTTAATGACTCTCACGGACAGGGTAATGACTCTATCCGCAATACAGACCAGAACATGGATCAACGGACTATCATGCAACTTTTCACGGACAGCTGTAATGACTCTACCCGCAATGCAGACCAGAACATGGATCAGCGAACTATCATGCAACTTCTCACGGACAGCTGTAATGACTCTATTCGCAATACAGACCAGAACATGGATCAGCGGACTATCATGCAACTTCTCACGGACAGCTGTAATGACTCTACCCGCAATACAGACCAGAACATGGATCAGCGGACTATCATGCAACTTCTCACGGACAGCTGTAATGCAACTTCTCACGGACAGCTGTAATGCAACTTATCACGGACAGCTGTAAGGACTCTACCC
>SDVV010007859.1:0-17522 GCA_016164225.1 Gammarus roeselii | reverse complement strand
CGCAGAGGAACATTGCCGATCTGGATAACATCGTTTACGCATACGATATCACAACACATTCGACGTTACAATTCGACAATTATCTATTTGACGGCGCAACAGAGATACAGAAACTGTTGTCAGAAATGTATAAATGTGAGGTTAAAAAAGCAACTGTAGATGACGACCTGGAAGATGACGGCATCTCTAGAGAAAGTCTTGAATCGAAAAGGAAAATCAAGGAAAATTTGAATTCTGCAAAACGCAAATTTCATATGAAACATTTGTTTAGCTATTTTCATAAAAAAAAGTGGTCTGAAGTAGGTCCCCTACCGAAGTCAATAAATGAAGAACTATATTTAACGTTATTAAATTACCAGGTTCTGACCAAATCATTCCGAAGTACTTGAGGAGACTAAAAACACAACCACCGAACCCCTCTCATAAATTTTCACACGATTTTTCTCAAATAATAACAATAAAAACGTTTATTCACGACATGGCTAGCTGTATTCTGGTTTTGTACAAAGTGTTTTTAAATTATATGATACACATTGATCGCTTTCCCGATTGCTTCGGGTAATGTATTTTTTGTACAAAAAAGACTTCCTATTTCTATGGTACAAATGATTACGTTCGTGTCTGTCACAATTCGATAAGTCACATCCAATTCAGGGTACAACTGTAACAAATGATGTATTTGAAATGCATTGATATCAGGGTAAAAGTATAACGAGTAATGTATTTGGTCACACATAAGACTTGTCAATTCTTTGGAACAAATGAGTTCGTTCATTTTCCTGACATCAGCTGGGAAGATCATGATGACAAGAATTTTTGGATGTTTTATGATACTCTCGAGTAAATGGTCCGAATATATCTACGTTTTGCTATCTCTATAGGTATTTTCCCTCTCATTGGATAAAAAACTAACGTTAGTTCAATTTAAAAACGAGGCAGAAAAAAAATTACGGCCATAGTTGACTCACCTCAGTCATAGGCAACATGATAGAAAGTTGGATTACGGACAAAACAACCGTTTTTTTTAAACAAACAACTTGATATGTGACTCAACTCAGCTTTTGTCACAAACTCTCCTGTCGCCCAAACCTGTGCTATTTTTCAGGATGTTGTTGAACTTTACGACACGAAATCGGCAAATCGATATCATAAACCGTGATTTCGAGAAAGCTTTCAGGAAAGCCCTTCAAAGGTGTTTTGTAGGTATAACTTGTACTCGATCGATATTCAAGACGAGCTATATAGTACTCAAGGATGGAAGGCAGCTAATCGTACTTAACTGAGCATCATTTCCTTGTGGTACGGTAACAAGCGGCGTGCCTCAAAGATCTGTTAACGGTCCAGTTCTTTCATAATATTCATGAACAATCTCGGTAATAACGTGAATTAGAAGATTGAACAATTTTCAGACGAAACTAAATTTTGGTGAGAAGTGCAAACAGACTTTGAGTGTCAGCAGGTCCAATCATACGAGGAAAATTGTTTATTAGACCGAAATTCAATGAAATTCAATATCGACAGATGAAAAGTTATGAACACAGGTCAGCAAAACCCACAGCACGAGTACTCATGTCCGGAGAGAGAGATCTGAGGTTTTCATTGGTAACGATTTAACAAGTAGCCAGCAATGTAACGATGCCGCAGTTAGACTTAGTTTCGATTTTTTTTGTTGAAATCTCCAAAAAATGAATTTGGGTGAGGTCAGTGGGTTGGTTACGAAGTTCGGTCATTTGTGTTTCTGAGAGATCGTGGCCTCGTGACAAGTCGATGGAAACGCATATTTTGGCAGCGATAGTTTGGAGTTCCGTCCTCCGTGGAAGGGGTGTTGAGGTTCGCTTCTGTGGATCATTGGTGACGGTCCGCCGCGTGCTGTCACATTGCTGTGGCCGTCGCGGCGATGTATGACGAATTGAAGGATTGAGAAGGGTGCTGTCTCACGGAAGTTGAATTCTTGAAGACCCATCGCCAAAGGCATATGGTTGAAAAATAGGAATCGTTATTCGTCTTTCTTGTTTTTTTAATTCCCTGGTTGTTCCACTGAAGTATTGCGCTGTCGCTTATTTTGGACGCTATTTCACACTACATGGTGAAGCTTTCGTTGCCGCAGGTGGGGATGTTTTGGACTGGGCGGCCAGTAATGGAACAGAGTTCTTCTCGTGATAGTGTCCGGACCTATATCCGGTCTGTAATTAGCGCCGAATGTTATTTTTAAATATTCAGGAATGTTGGGACTGTTCCTGAACATGTTGTGTTCAATAAATAGCAAAAACTGCAACTTCCTTGCAGTTCTTGAAACTCGGTTGGAATGTTTTTAGGATGGGAGTCGTTTAGGTTGTCATCAGATGTGAAAGTGAAGTTGCATGCGTAGGTTGCGAGTTCCTGGTACGTCGGTTTCTCGCGGGGTGGTGGATTCGAAGAGTTATAGTTTTCACATGATACTCAAGTTTCGTTAAACGTTTGTCAATAATGATGGATTATGCGGTGAAGTCTTCAGTTTTCTATTCGAAAAGGCTGATCGCTTGGCTTATTAAACTCTCGATTTCGTACCCACTTCTTGTGAACTTTGCGAAGCGGTCATTGGTCCGATTGTTTTCTGCTGAGGTGGCGATAATCGTCTTGTAGAGGCTGGCATTCTTTGCTGTTGGGATTCTATATGTGTTACTCCGGAGGGGTTGCTGGCTCTCTTGAATTATGTTGATTCTTTAACCTTATCGGACGCTCTGTCTCGGCCAGAGGCCAGGGTGGCTCACTCCTGATGGCATCTTGACCGGCTTCACAGATTTCAATGTACGTTACAAGACCAAATTTGAAGCAAGCAAATGTACGGTTTAGGTCCCGAGCATATCAGGGGCCAATTTGTGATACCAAGAGGGTTCTCTGCAAAAGTTAGTTATGAATTGGCACGGGAACTTACACCCGCTCTCCGGTTTCTGTTATCTAGGCTATCAACAGGCTTGTGGGAAGTCGCATGAATGCTCGAGTAGAATAGGTCAATGGTTGTGGGTCTTTTGGTACATCTGGTCAATTTTTAACGAAAATCGTGGGTTAGGCCACTTTTTACTACTGGGACGATGACGATTATGTACTTTTGAATTCGACTGCAAGCTTACGAAGCATGACCCAATTTCGAGTTTTTATTGAGTTTTATAGTACACCTCTCCATCCATTCTACATGCCAATTTCACTGCGCATGAATTACCTTTGTTTCATTAGAGCAGATTCTTCTTTAGGCCAACTTTCACTTTGCAGTTTATGATGTAACTAAAACATAGCACGCAATTGAAGCTAATACTTTGTTTATCGTTGATGGATAAGTCAGTCTCATCATGCATAGGAATTCTACAGTGACGGAGTCTCAGCATTAATTGGAATACTACAGTGATGGAGTCTACATGAATTGAACGCGTTGAAAAGTTTAGTGAGACTCCCTTTCGTGATATATTTTAAGAATATAAGTTTTTACGAATACTATTTTGTGGTGGACTGTTCAACATTAAAAAAATAATCAAATTCGGCTTTACCAAAATGATGATGAATATTCGAACCCGTTGGCACATCAAAACCCACGAAATACTCTCAAACTTCCATTGAATCAACTTCATGAATTGTATTTCACTTGTTTATATTCCCATAAGAGAATCAAAAAGTAAAAAAATGATCCCCCCTTCTTCCCGCCCGACTGGTAATTTGTTAGATAATTGAAAGAGAAGCTAATAAAACAGTTGAATTTAGTTGTATTAAAACCTGATAAATTAATACCTATCGCAGTATGTTAACCATTGTTGTTAAAATGTGTAAAATATTTTTACAAAATGTTTCCCAAAGCACATAAGTATTACAAACAAAACATGATATTTTCCAAATGAAATTTTGCGTAAACGCTAAAACAAAAGCAAATTAAGATTTAAAGTCTGAAGAAATCCCCTTTCTGATCAAAATTCAACAAGCTACTTTAAATTGTTTTTTTTCATCTATTGCAGCTGACTAGTAAGAAATTTTCCACAAGTATTATTATTCCACAACGCAATCTCGAAACAAATCGAAACAAATGCATTCTATCCCAACACAAGTGGATTAAATAAAGAAACATCTTAGTTCATTTCAGAGAAAGAGACATAATCGGGATTGAATTTAATCCAAAAATTATCTTCAAGCTAGTGAGCTACCATGACTTCATCAGAAGGTTTATTGAGTTAAATGGTTAATTGGATTTAAGATTTAAAGTTTATTCACGAATAATGATAGACAGGCAAAGATACTTTTTCGTCAGAGCGGGGGATGTTCTGATGATAACATTTACACATAACTATTCCTAACACGACTAGGGGAAAATAATGATGAACAATTATTTATTTTCAAGTATTAGACATCGTTGGAGGAAATGCACTAATTGCGCAACACTTCATGACTAAACCAACAGTTACACTGTCTTATTAACATCCGGGAAAAAAACGCAATTTCGCTTGAATTTGTTCTGCTTACACCGGAGAGTAAATGAATTTGAGACTAGCAAATTCTCCATTTGCGGCTTACACTACATTTACTCACGCAATTCTCGCCCCACCTATCTTACAATTGGAAATATTTTGACAACATTGTGTTTCATATGCGTGGGATAAATTTAATTTCTAGTGAAAGATGGTGAATGGGGTTGATAGTTTGAGATAATACTAGGGAATGTTCGATGAAGGAGCCGACACACTCTTCACGTGTTCAAGCATGAGCTGTTCAAGGTTAACTGGTTTACACCCCTAACAAGACAGCATGAAATTAACAGGATGAATGAAATTTGCCGTTAATCTCAACATAAAAGAAAACATAGCAGTGTTTTCAAAATTTTCCAGTTCGGTGATTGGTGGTGCCTTGCGTCCAATTGTTCGGCGATTGGTGGTGCCTTGCGTACAATTGTTCGGTGATTGGTGGTGCCTTGCGTCCAATTGTTCGGTGATTGGTGGTGCCTTGCGTCCAATTGTTGGGTGATTGGTGGTGCCTTGCGTCCAATTGTTCGGTGATTGGTGGTGCCTTGCGTACAATTGTTCGGTGATTGGTGGTGCCTTGCGTCCAATTGTTCGGTGATTGGTGGTGCCTTGCGTCCAACTGTTCGGTGGTTGGTGGTGTCTTGCGTCCAATTGTTCGGTGATTGGTGTTGCCTTGCGTCCAATTGTTCGGTGATTGGTGGTGCCTTGAGTCCAATTGTTCGGTGATTGGTGGTGCCTTACGTTTAAATGTTCGGTGATTGGTGGTGCCTTGCGTCCAATTGTTCGGTGACTGGTGGTGCCTTGCGTCCAATAGTTCGGTGATTGGTGGTGCCTTGCGTCCAATTGTTCGGTGATTGGTGGTGCTTTGCGTCCAATTGTCGCCCGCTGTCTACGCCGATTAATTTCAATCGATTATTCATCTGGCACTAAATGGATCAGTTTGTACCTGGCAACGACACAAATTTGACTCGTGGTCAATTGCAGTTGGTGTTCTCCAAGTCTACTCTTCGGCCTCCTTCATTTAAATATTTTATAAACTATGAATCCCGAGTTGAGCAGGAAGTGTTCTACATGCACATGATACTCTTTGGTTTGATGCTCTTTGGTGGGTAATGTTGAATATCTACTGTTGATTGTTTTAACGCTGTTAGCTGGAAACTATTATATTGTTCTTGGAAATAAAAAATGGAATGTTTCTTGTTACTTGTTGTCATCGTCACGAACTGCCTAATGTTTTGTTCGACGGCATTGTTTGGGATGGGTGTCTCAAAGCAAACATCGTCATCGTCACGAACTGCCTAATGTTTTGTTCGACGGCATTGTTTGGGATGGGTGTCTCAAAGCAAACATCGTCATCGTCACGAACTGCCTAATGTTTTGTTCGACGGCATTGTTTGGGATGGGTGTCTCAAAGCAAACATCGTCATCGTCACGAACTGCCTAATGTTTTGTTCGACGGCATTGTTTGGGATGGGTGTCTCAAAGCAAACATCTCAGCTTGATTTAAGAGGCTAATAGGAACTTTCGGCTTCATTTTGTTTTCTTTTTAGAAGTTGAGTACCTGTTCTGTGAATTTATGTAATCCAAACAAATTTGTCGAAGTGAAATTAAAAAAAAATTAGGATCAAATTTCTTCCGTTTCTCTCGTAAGTTCGATAAGAGCTCGATAGGTTCAGAAAAAACGGTCGTCCCTCACCATAAACGTACTTTGATTTTTTTTCTTCAAATTCACCCTATGTAAGTGATAAAACTCAGAGTTAGTTAACAGTTTTCCACTGTATTTAAATATTAAATATTACATAAATATTACATAAGTTATCAGTTCAATATCTTGTTGACGTTTTATTGCTTTTTCATCCTACCAGGTCAAATTGAATAAGGTCCATAAGTTTTTTTAGGCTTCTAAGGGTCACGAAATGTGTTATGCATGTATTTTTATTGTAATATGTTACATGCAATGAAATTGTAAATTGTGTGGAAAGAAAACAATGACAAAATTTTCTATTACCGACCAATGAATTCTTTCCATTCCAATTATCATATCTGGATGAAACATCACGACCTTGATTGCAGGAAGCTAATGAATCAGTCTTCCCTGCATCTTGACTGAATGCCACCCGATAGAGATAAATAACGGCAAGTGGCATTCACCAGCAACGTATGTATTATAGGAGGAATGTTCTCTTTCCGTACACCTCTCAAAATACCTTCTATGTTTTGGATACAAAATATTATTCCTTCTATCAATTTGTTGGTAAATTGATGCCAGTTGCCCTAGGTGATTGTTTATACGGTTTCAAAAGAGTTTAGGCTGAATAATAAACTGGTTGCACAAATGCACCCGGGTAGCTGGAGGAAAAAAATGTAGATACAAACATTTGAAGTGTAGGAAATGTTCCGAACGAGCCGCTGTATTGCCCCGTCTATACCAAGGCTTCAGCTACGTAGACCACATCTATACCAAGGCTACAGATACATAGACCACATCTATGCCAAGGCTACAGCTACACAGACCACGTCTATACCAAGGCTACAGCTATATAGACCACATCTATACCAAGGCTTCAGCTACATAGACCACATCTATACCAAGGCTACAGCTACATAGACCACATCTATACCAAGGCTACAGCTACATAGACCACGTCTATATCAAGGCTACAGCTACATAGACCATATCTATACCAAGGCTACAGCTACATAAACCACATCTATACCAAGGTTACAGCTACATAGACCACATCTATTCCAAGGCTACTGCTACATAGACCACATCTATATCAAGGCTACAGCTACATAGACCATATCTATACCAAGGCTACAGCTACATAAACCACATCTATACCAAGGTTACAGCTACATATACCACATCTATACCAAGGCTAAAGCTACATAGACCACATCTATACCAAGGCTACAGCACATAGACCACATCTATATCAAGGCTACAGCTACGTAGACCACGTCTATACCAAGGCTACAGCTACATAGACCACATCTATACCAAGGCTTCCCCAACCATCTTTACTGCTACAGCGCATGGCAAAAAATGTAGCTTTCATCATGATCCAAGGACGGAGTTGCTATACAAACAGAACCGTCTGCTCATAACTCCAGGAAGTCGCTCCGAGCTCAATGATAACAAGCTCCTTAAGTGTGTCTCAGCCGCGACGGAGGAATTCGTGTTTAGAGGTCATGCTTGAGCTGGTGAAGATTAATGAGAAGAGTCGATGGCTAAAAGTTTGGTTTGTGGAGAGGAGCTGAGACGCTTACGGTTTGGGCAATGTCAGTAAAGACCGTGTTTTTTTATGCAGAAGATATCAGGTGAATAATAATTTGATAGTGTTTTTTCCATCTGTACGATTGTCATCACACATACAAAAAAAAATAACGTAAGGGGGGACGTCAATCCCGGTAACAGAATACAATGAAACATTATTAAACGGAATCCAGCACCAATACATACTGTATGCCGGGAATCCAGCACCAATACATACTGTATGCCGGGAATCCAGCACCAATACATACTGTATGCCGGGAATCCAGAACCAATACATACGGTATGCCGGGAATCCAGAACCAATACATACTGTATGCCGGGAATCTAGAACCAATACATACTGTATGCCGGGAATCCAGAACCAATACATACTGTTTGCCGGGAATCCAGCTCCAATACATACTGTTTGTCGGGAATTCAGGACCAATACATACTGAATGCCGGGAATCCAGAACCAATACATACTGTTTGCCGGGAATCCAGAACCAATACACACTCTACTGTTGATTGTATAAATTTTGCGGCAAGAATAACATTCGATGGTAGCCACAGAAAACGAGACCACGTAAGTCCTCTCCTCGAAAAATAACAGTGGCTCAATATTGACAACAAACTGGCACTCTATGAGTCGATCAGAATTCATAAAGATCTTTTAGATAAACATTCACCCGGCAGCCAAGGACACATTTATTCTCGAGGTGAAAAGAACAATCGATTCACAAGAAATAATGATACTCTGCACATTGAACACAGGAAAACAGACACTGCCTGTCGAGCTTTTTCGATCACTGGATCAAAATCCTGGAACAACCTCCCAACAAGCCTCAAGAATCTTGAATCCAACACGTCCTTCAAGAATAGGCTTAAAGAATTTCTATTGGCCGATCAATTCGAAACCGTAACTTTGCCCACAAACACAAGCTAAATGCATAATACCAGTAAGCAGAAAATGCATTCTGTTCTTGAGCATGTCCGAAACCACCACCACCATAACACTCAACATTGAGACACCATCTAATCGTTTTTACTCTGACGATACATATGTTTTCTATGTTGCTACCGATCACAATTATCTTTGCTAATTAACATAAGTGTTAACTAGCCTTTCGTCTATTTCTATGTTTTAAATGTTCCTGTTGTTTTAGTATAAATAAAATACAAACTCAGTCTTTTCGAGGAACGATAGGCAGCTTCTAACTTTGTCAAAGGTAAAACTCAATTTTAATATTATTAATTGAACTGGTTCTAACAATTACCGTACCATTTTTGATGATAAAATCATTGCCTTATAAGCTAATACTCTACCTTGTCTTCTATAACGGAAGTATATTGATCCGACTTGTGTACTCCAGCATTGGATTATCCCGATTCATTGATACTTTGCTGTAACTAGTTATTACAAGTCCACACTAATCACAATTGCCCCTGCCAATTACCCTTGGTGTTAACTAACGTCTCATCTATTTCAATGTCTCAATCTTTTTAAAGTGTGCTCTGTCTGTCGATGAATAATGTGTAGCCGCTCTCTCTCACAGGAGTAAATTCAATACTAATATAAATCAATTAATGAATTCTACCAATAATCGTTCCATTTTTAAGTTGCAATCGCCGTCATAAAAGGTGACATAGTACTCTATTCTTCTCTTAGAGAAATCCGTCCATCTGGGTTTTGTACTCCCCCACTGAATTATACTGATTGTCGTCCATATATGTATATAGGTGTATATGTGTGCATTAGTATGTATTTGTATATATATATATGCACATGCATGTATATGTATATTTGTATGAATATATAGGTGTTGGTATATATATAATGGTATGTTGTGTAATCCATTCGGTTCCATGAAGGACAAGTCAGCCGCCTACCGGAGATGAGCTGCGATGTATTCATTAATTTTGGATTAATCAATCCAATGCCCATGAGTTTCTCTCCTAAAAATATAGCACATATTGTGAAAACTGTTTTCAACACGAAGTAGCTACCAATCGGCCGCCGACAGGAGATGTGCTGTCACAAATTCATTTTTATTTCTCGCTCAGCTAATTCAGACACAGCATTTAAAATAAATAAGTTTGATGTGTTGGACCTAAGTAGTATTGAAAGCCCATTGCTAGACGATGGAAATAACTGATTTAATAAAAAAAACGTTTAGCGGATATAAGCGTCCGTTGGCTATGCAGCTGGCTCACGGGCACTAAACTACGAGTGTGTATAGTTAAATGAAAATGGCATGGGGCTAGACAAGGATGTTTACAAGTGTTTACAAGTGCTTACCTATCTAGTAAGACAACAACAGGCCTAATGATCCCAACTAGGAAGCCTTTTGATAGCAGGATAGCAAGTTCTGAATTAAAACGTCTAGAAGAGCTTCATGTGCCATTTCTGTTGTTATAACATCAAGAACGGGGACGGTTTAGCAGTTTATCGTCGATTTATGTGGAAATTATCGAGCCGAGACTTCAACGTTTCGATAGTATTGCTGCGTTCAACCTCCGCGGGAAGTTTGTTCAATTCTTCGACAACTCTATGGACAGACATACAGCTGTTTCCCCTTGTTAGGAGGGTGGCTAATTTAGGCAGACACAAAGGGGGATGCGTCAAATCTCCCCACCACAAGACCGCCGTGTCCCTGCCGAGGCTCGAACTTGCGACACGCAGCAGCAGAGGCTGACACTGCAGTCGGATACGCTAAGCACTCGGCCACGGCGTCCAACACTACAGTATACGTGAAGAAATTGCGCGAGATGTCGAGTGAGAAACGTTTCCCAACGATTTTGTATCCATTGTTCCTAGTCACTCCGTTTGTATCTAGAGTGAAAAGTCTCGCTCGGTCGACGTTTTCCTTACCCTTCATAATCTTCCATACTTCAATCATGTCGCCTGTGACTCTACGTGACTCCAGTGAATAAAGATTTAGTCTACGTAGCCTGTCTTCATACGCTTCATTCCGCAACGAAGGGATGAGTTTTGTAGATCTGCTTTGAACCTTTTCTAATTTAATAACGTCTTTTCTATGATACGGAGAGCAAAATTGAACGGTATACCCGAGAACCGGTCTAACAAAAGCATTGTATAACTTGACCTTATTTTATTTGATTTTGTACTAGATAGTGCGGGATATCATACATGGCATTTTGTTGTTGCTTGCTACTTTTTAAGTCGTTACTAATGATAACACCTAAATCTCTCTCTCCAGAGACATGAATGAGTTTCTTTTCGGACATTGAATATTCGTGTTTGAGGTTATGAGGACCTATGTGAATAACCTTACATCCGTCTACGTTAAATTTCCTTCTTCACTTCTCTGATCAATCAACAATTTTGTTAAAGTCTAGTTGGATCTGCTGACACTCTTGTTCAGTTTGTACTCTTCCCCCTGACTTAGTGCCGTATGTTAACTTGCTATTGTGTGAGAGAACGTTGCTATCGAGATTGTTAATGAATATTGTAAAGAGAACTGGACCTAACACGCATCCTTGAGACACGCCGCTTGTGACATTACCCCAGGGGGAGGAAACTCCGTCAGGTACAATTAAACGCAGCTTTATGAAAATTATATCTATTTGAGATTTTGTGTCGTGGTTTTCGTGGAAAAAATTGCAGGTTCTGAAGACAGGAACGGTTGTGTCTGAAACCATGATGAGAGTCCCCAATAATTTTGTTTATTCTAAAAATTCTGTAATTTCATTTGTTGTCAAACTTTCCATCAATTTGCCAATGACTGAGGTGAGACTAATTAGACGATAATTGACGGGATTCTTCTTGTCCCCCTATTTTGAAAAATGGGGTAACATTGGCTTTTTTTCATCTAAAGGGGCAGCTGCCATTTGTGAGAGATTGGGTGAAAATGTTTGCTATATGTTCGGCGATTTTGTTCCTAGTCTCTTTCAGAATTCTGGGATGAACTTGGTCTGGACCTAAGGGTATTGTGAATTTCAGTTTATCTATACATTTGATAACTTCGGCGGGGGAAAAGTTCACTGTGCTGAGGGCTTCAATTCGTCTTTCCGCAATGATATCCTCAGGATTATGATTATCCTGATTCTCAGACGTAAAATTAGAACAAAAGTATTCATTAAGTAGAACACTCAATTTGGTGTCATCCGTTTCTAGTTAACCAATATCGTTCTCGAGAGGACCAATTACAGATCTTGATTGTTTTTACTAGAAATATAACTAAAAAAATATTTCTGATTAGTTTTGGCATTGACAGCAATTTCATTTTCATTATCTTTCTTTTCACGTTCTGGACCCTCTTTAGATCTCTTCTGTTGGTTTTGTATTCATTTTTTGCTATGTCGTCCTGTGGATGTTTCTGTTTTATCGACTGCTTTGCTTTCTTTCGTGACTGAAAACACTGCAATTCTCCTTTCCAGTGCTTAGGCTGATTGGCTGCTGTTCGCCTGTTTTTGCGAGGGGATATGACTATGTTCGATAGTTTTAAGTGCAGTCAAGAAATTAATAAGAAATTGATTGGTGTCTTGTCCGAGGGTTATATCTGCTAACGCCATTGGCTCTCTTAAGCCATCAAAATTGTATAATCTAAAGTTAGGGACTTCTTCGCAGTATGTTGACGTTTTCAACTCGAGATCTATCAAAAAACTTATAGAGTAGTGGTCGCTGTTCCCAGTGGTTCGCCCACTTCGACGTTCGTGACATGAGAGTCTAGCACAAAATAGGAGATCAAGAATATTGCTACCTCTTGTAGGTGTCTTCACCATTTGAGTCATGAATTATTGTCTGCAAAATCAATAAGACGATAGCCAGTGGCAGTGCATTCGTTTGTTTCCCAAACAATGTCGGTGATATTGAAGTCTCCAAGCACTATACTGTGTTGTGTTGTGACGACATCGATGAGGGTGTTGTATAGGTCAATGTCATCTGCAACCTTGCTTTTTGGGGGTCGATAGAAGAGGGTGATTTGACATTTTATATGTTTACCGACAACTTGGAGTGATACTATGTTGTGTCTGCCGTAAGGAATAGTGTCTTCTGATATTTGCAGAGTGTTTTTCTCGAGAAACAGCACTCATCCGCCCTTTCGACCTTGTCTATCTTTGTGAGAATAAATTCGCCTGAATAATAGCTGGTGCTCAATTTCATCCACGGTTCTGTGATTGTTATTATGTCGATAGATTCATTTATTGCAGCGATACCTAGTTCGTCGTTTTGTTCTCAGAGACATCTAACGTTCGCATAGTAACATTTGAGAGTACCGTTATTCACAATAACTTGATTTTCTTGGCTTAATCTTCTTCTACTATGAGGCCTTGTGTCGGAGCCAAGACTTTCGTTTTTGGTTACTCGGGTTGTACGAGCGGATCGGCGACTATTGCCTCAAACTCGGACTGGACTGATGACAGGAACTTTTTTGCTAGGATCTGCAGTGATGTTTTGATGGGCTCATGTATTTGTTGTGTATCTAGTGTTGAAACGGGTGGAGGCCGTTGGGTCATCTCGTCGGGTACTGCTGGTGGAGTTGAGGGTATGATATCGAGTAGTTTTTTTTACTTATTTTCGGTGACAATAACAGCGCCCATGGTATTAAGCATGTTCACGATGACATCAACTCCATACGTGTTTATGCGAGCCTTGTTGGTCATTCTATTAAAGTTATTGTATTCTGGGTCAATCATCATTTTCCATTGATCAGAGAAAGGGATTTTCTGTGTTCTGCAGCAATTTGCTAGGCGATTGTTAAGAAAGATCTCCTTCCTTAACTTGTATCGGCTTTGGTTCCTATGGGGCAAGATCCCAGCGGCGTGATGTTCTCATGTGAACCTCTGACATTTTTTAACGGGGTTTCGTACCTTTTCCGTGTTGATTCTGTCCGTGACACGTCTTGAGCTCGACTTGAATTATAATTCGTTTAGAAGAGGTATCTTTTCTTTTACGATAATCCCCTCAATTTTGTCGATTTTTAAATCTGTTTTGCCGAGTATTTTTAGTTGAATTATCCCTTTTCGTTGATTTGATTTGAGGAAGGTGACATTGTAATCACCAATCACTACAATTTCCTCTGTATTCTGAGAGTCAATTTCATCGGGCAATACGCCAAAGCGGTTACTTATGTCGGGTCGGATGTGGTGAGATAGTGGCCGAACGTGTGGTGCATTGTCACATCGTGACTGCCTCTTGCTTACTACTGTAGTGGACGATGCCTCGCTATCTTTGAATGATCTTTCAGTCGATTTGGTGCTGTTATTGGTCTCTTCGTCTAGAGCTGTAAGCTTCCTGGCCAATTCAGAGTCTAGGTGCACTTGAAGTTCTTTCACTTGCCTCAGCAGTTTCTTTGACTCTTGCTAGTTCGCTGTTTATCAGATCTATGAATTTGTGGAATTGTTTCAACACGTTTTCCAATTTTGATTCAATAGCTAGCAGCTGGGTATCCGTGTTGGACGAGTCATTGGAGGCATGACTGAATTGTGCTTTCAGTAGTTTGATTTCCTCGGCCTGTTGTTTAATTTCCTCTGCCTGTTGGCATAGTTTGCAGCTCTCTGCCTTGCAATCCCCTTATGAGGGACTGTTGCTCAATTTTCTGGCAGAGTCAGAAGAAGTATCGCAAACAATTAGTTTGGAGACGTGCGAGATGTGACAAATGCCTTATTCTAGCTTATCCTTAACTATCATAGACTGGTAAAGAATTTACATGTGTGAAAACTGACCTTTTTCTTGAGTTCTATTTTCGTGGTTTCTTGTAGATAGAAGACATGAATGTACCAACTATAATTAGATGCGGGTCGTGGCGATTACATCTACGATTCGAAAACGGAATTTAAAAGAAATTCATACATGCGGGTTGTAAAGATTCTATCAACGATTCGAAAACGGAATTAAAACGGAATGAAAACGGAATTAATACAAGTGCGTGTGAGTTGAATGCGTGTTATCGTCGGATGCACATTAGCTCAGAGTGACTTCCTTTCGCGTTTTTGAGTTGAATGCAAAGCTGAAAAAATATGTAGCTGCACCCTTTGACTTTTTATTGTTGTGCGAACGATAGCATCATTTTGGACATCAGCCTTGTACCTGACATGACCAACGGGGTATCAAAAGATGATGGAGAAATAAATTAAATTATAGTAAATGGAGTGTTATCAAATCAAAGCACGATTCTAAGCGGTAGGATGTAAAGGGCCACTGTCTACAATAATTTATATGAATATGAACTACCTACAATATGAGCACGAACCACTTACACGGTACAATTAATGTTATGATACCACCTGATACAAGTAACTTATGGTTTTGTTACACATAGCAGGCTAGAATGAAGAGTGTTGAAAATCGGAATAACAATAACATCTTTGAATACTGTTTTAAACAGAGAGGTAACACATGTACATCTACAGTATCAGATAAACAAACTAGAGCGGCATCATAACAGTGCTACATCCTAATAGAGGTATCCTAACAGTGCGGAAATACGTTTTCAAATTGAAATTATGCAGTGACAATACCGGTTGCATTTAAATGTTCACATTCCGTATACCCATACACTCGACAACATTGATGAAATACAAACTGGTAATGCAGTCAAATGAAGATAACATTTGCAAATATAGAAATCGAGCTAATAGAACACCAATAACACTGGTTTCCACAGTGTGGAGGGACATTTAACACTCATGTGACGCACTCTTTATTGGCACTATATCAAAATTTCGACGAGCATCCAGTTCAGCTGTGATGGGTGTGCCAAGTCAGTTGAGAGGCGAGGCGGGAGGAGGGGGATCTGGGGGGGCAGGCGGGTATCGTTAGCATGGCAGGAAGGATGCGGTCACAGCTCACATGGGCAGGGCAAGGCAGGGCAATGCAGGGCAGAGCGAGATATGCAGAAGTCTGGTTGGCTGGCAACACCGCGTTGTCTGTACTGAAGGAGTCACGCGATTTGTTTGGCTTGTAAGAGAAAGGGTAGTGGGTGGGAGTATGTTGATTGGGCCTTAGGGGCGGGCTTAGGGGTTACCAGGAAGTCGAGGATTTAGGGAAGGAGGGCTGGATTTTGGGTTGTTTGAACGAGATGAGGCATGTTGGCAGTGCTTGTTACCTCTTCATTATTATTATTCGCCCGTTAGTTCTGTGCAACGTTGATGTCGTTTCGGTACACCGTCGATGTAATTTCTTTTTCTCTCTTGATAAAATTATTTCTGTGAAATGGGAAGAATCCTTAGTAAATCCCGTTGCCTAATCCATATTTCCCTGGAGAACCCCACAACACAACCTCTCCTCAAGCACGCACAGAAGGAACTGGTCATGAACCTCTAGAGGACTTTATTATTATATCCATATAAATGAACTTGACACATGCATCATCCGAAATTAACTAGTAAACTGGAATGATCAGAGGCAAACGAATTTCAAAACACATAAATATTGATTAAAACATAAAATAATGAATTTAAATATAGCTTTAGTCCAGCCAAGCTCAGGACTGGACGGTAATGAACGTCGGGTTCATGGATGATAAAACTCCAATGATCTCATAAGAAGAAACCAAGTTGTTGCTAGCTGCAATGAATACCGTACAGTCCTAATCATTATATCAAGTAATTTTCAGTAGAAGTCCAGAAACGTATTGCCCGCTCGCAAAAGACCCACAATCTGCTACTCCAAGGTATGATTTTAGCAATTGGAACGTGTCCGGCTGAAAGCAACAACAATACTTTTAACTCAGAAGATGATAAGCCCGGCGCGACTGGACAAACTCAAACTGATATCACTTACTGGTCAGTTCAGAGCAGCGAACACCTCGAGTCAATCTCGCCCTGGTTTATTTTTTATTGGAAACGAAATGATTTGGCAAATTAATTTTGAGGCCACCAGGTACAATTGGAATCTATTTTGGGAAATAATAATGCTATCAAAATAAGCATTAAATAAACGAGAAAGTAAAATGCCAAACAATTTGTTCGAAGTCTTGTTTGACGGAAAAAAAACGTAGAAGTGACTGAAATTCAAAGTGGATTCGGGAATTCGTGACACAGGTTTGTGGCTTACATAAAAAATAACATGTGCCTGAAACACTGGATGACGGACTAAAAGCATTTCCAAACTGATATTTCACTTTCATAACTTTTTCAAGAAGAAATATCTGAATCAATTGTGTACCTGGATGATTAACAAGGAGAATGATCATGCGTAATATTGATTATATTTACTGCATTTTAAACCAGCCGCACTATACTGATATACTGACAAAACAAAACGGGTGTCAGTACGAAAAAGATCAAGCGTTATCTGAAGAAGTTCTCCCCGCAACTGTATTTGCATGCAATCTCGCACGATTGGGTTCGATTTCCAAGATTGATGGTGTCAGCGACCGTTGAGGTCCACAAAGACTCCGGGAGAGCCTCGGGAGGTCATCTGATATTCGACGCGGGAAGCATACGAATAATGTATTTTTTGGAAACTGGGGTATCGTGACTGGAAGGGTGTTACGACGTGAGTGGTACAGATAGAGCTAGGGTATCGTGACTGGAAGAGTGTTACGGCGTGAGTGGTACAGATGGAGCTGGGGTATCGTGACTGGAAGAGTGTTACGGCGTGAGTGGTACAGATGTAGCTGGGGTATCGTGACTGGAAGAGTGTTACGGCGTGAGTGGTACAGATGGAGCTGGGGTATCGTGACTGGAAGAGTGTTACGACGTGAGTGGTACAGATGTAGCTGGGGTATCGTGACTGGAAGGGTGTTACGGCGTGAGTGGTACAGATGGAGCTGGGGTATCGTGACTGGAAGAGTGTTACGGCGTGAGTGGTACAG
>SDVV010007858.1:0-17522 GCA_016164225.1 Gammarus roeselii | reverse complement strand
CTTCTATGACACACTGAAACCACGCTACGGTGACAACGTCTCGCTCATCTACTCGGACACTGATTCGTTGCTAATCCAGTTCAAAGGCGTGGGCGACATTGAAGCGGAAATGCGTCAAGCTCCCCTGGCTGAATACATGGACTTCTCCAACTACCCCAAAAATCACCCCTTGTTCGATGAATCCAAGAAAGGACAGCTAGGACTATTGAAAAGCGAAACAGCTGATGACTACCCGAGTGAATTCATCTGCTTACAACCCAAGTGTTACAGCCTGCTGCTTGAGTCCGACGCAACAAAATCGGCTGCTAAAGGTGTCAATTACCAGACACAAGCCAAAATCAAACATGAACAATACAGAGATATACATTCCCAGAAAACATACACACACTTTGAGACAATACACAACATCCGAGCGCAAGCATGCCAATTCCAAACTGTTCGCACGATCAAAAACTGCCTCGCATGCACAACTCTTGCCTATGGGCACCCGGACATTCCCAAAAAAAAACTTGAAAATAAACCGTCCGTCGCTAAAAAGAGGAAGCGATGTGCCGTGGCTGGTGATGTCGATGAAGAAATGGATTTAACATGGAAGAGACGCAAGCCGGGTGAGACCGTGTTCGGCGAATGTAGTCGACTTAATGAAGAAAGCATCTCTACGTCTACAGGTTTTATCATCTAAACGATTATAAATAATCATCGTATGCTCTTACCTATTCCTTGTATGATCATAAACAATATATATATATTAATATTCTTGTCTCATTGTATACCTAAATATACATTGAAAGAAAGCAGTGGAAAGAAACCCGTGAACCCATGTAAATGTTCCTATGTAAATAAATATATATATATATATGTATTATTCTCTTTATAAACAATGTAAATGTTATCCCCAAATGTAAATATCATTATCAAATATATGTATACCTAAATCGTGTTTCATTGTCTTTAGAATAAATTCATCTGAAAAAAAAGTACGTGAACGTAGCTGTTTGTTCTTAACATTGACTAGGGATGAATCTCTGAACGGCGTTAAATGCGAAAAAAACGAATGAATTTAATCAATCGTGCAACATGTTGTTACATAAGTACTTCGATTTTTTCCTATTAAATTAGGTTTGAGTAGTAAAATGTCTATTGCCTCCTTCAATAACAATCCTAGTAATATATATCATACCGTACGAAAAATATAAATCGTTGATGAGACCAAATAAAATACGTCTTTACATAGCGTATGTAACCAAGCAGAAACAGCGTACGGAATCTGAAAGATATCGAAAGGTAACGGAAATTCCCCAAGAGGCTTATGTTTCTCGTGAAATAAGATCTTTGTGTGACCATACATCCAGAGCTAAAAAAAGTCACCAACTGTCGTGCCTACATTGAAACTCACTTGAGTAATTGTCTTTATGTGGTTACAAAATACCTTATTTCTTCACAAAAAAATGCATATATGGACTCCCTGTCTCACGCACCTGACTTCCCTCTTCCCCACCCCGTCACACACTATGAACCGCCAACACCTCCGTGACCCATAAAGAAGAGACCACTCGAGATAAGATCCCAACAAATGCATTACCCGAGTCACAAAAAACCTCCGTTCTTGTAAACTCTATGAAGCAAAAAATGCATTAGCCTGCCCGAGTCACAAACAAATAACATACATCCTAACCAATACATTCTATAAAAGGTTCAAATATCTAGCCATCCTATATCTAATTCCTTCACTAAAAGCATACATCCTAATTCCTTCACTAAAAAAGCATACATCCACTCCTAATATATAACTACAGTGACAGAGAAGTACAACGTCTGAGTCACTAATAAATAACAAACATCCTAAGCAATACATTCGATAAAAGGTTCAAATATCTAGTCATCCCATATCTAATTCCTTCACTAAAAGCATACATCATAAATCATTCACAAATAATCAGTCCTAATATATAACTACAGTGACAGAGAAGTACAGCGTCTGAGTCGCTAACAAATAACAAACATCCTAACCAATACATTCGATAAAAGATTCAAATATCTAGCCATCCAACATCTAATTCCTTCACAAATAACATATATCCTAATTCCTTCACTAAAAAGTATACATCCTAAATCCTTCACAAATAACATACATCCTAAATCCTTCACAAAATAACAAACATCATAACCAATACACTCGATAAAAGATTCAAATATCTACCCATCCTATATCTAATTCCTTCATAAATAACATATATTCTAATTATTATTTATCTAATACCTTCACTAAAAGCATACATCCTAATTTCTTCACTAAAAGCATACATCCTAAATCCTTCGCAAATAACATACATCCTAAATCCATTGCCATTCTTGTACCCCTGTTCTTGTACCCCCGTTTTCGTACCCCTGTTCTTGTACCCCTGTTCTTGTACCCCTGTTCTTGTACCCCCGTTCTTGTACCCCCGTTCTTGTACCCCCGTTCTTGTCGTTATATATACTACTTGAATCAAAGAATTAGTTATGTTTTTCAGTTTCAGGACTATTTGGAATGTTTCAACAGGTTCTTTTTATATAATGAATAATAACTCGTTTTCTTATTTTTGTTTTAGGTTTAGCCGTTGGTAGATTGTAGTGATAGTAATTGTTGGTGTCTTCATCTATGGTGACGCAGCATTCCAACAATGTGATGGAGTGCAAATGGGTTCCCTATTGGGCTCCACTCTGGCCAATGCGTTCCTCTGTTACTACGAAACTATCTGGCTGGAACAATGCCCAGCCAAGTTCAAACCCGTATTCCATAAAATATTACGTCATCTTTACGGACCAATACCATACGGGGTTTTATTTGGAATATTTGACCAACAACATGTCAGCATTAAATTCACCTGTTATATACATATTTTTTCCTATTATTACTCAATATTTCGTTTTACAATCTATATACTCGATATCACACAGCGAAAATCGAATATAGCACGTGACTTCAAACCATAATTTGATTTCGTTTATCATTTATCTTCGTATTTAAATACTCGGGTATGCATCCAACGTCATATATAATTATATATATAATATAGCTACTAGCTAGGTGGGCCGCCTCGATACCAGACAATTCACCTTCCATTGGAACTTGATGTTTCGAGTTTGGCGGCAAGTAGGGCCGCGTGAGTTTCGTTGTGATAGGATGGTGTCTAGCTTGATGTAGCGGAATTTTAATGCAAGTAATAAAGAGGGAGTATTTGTAATTTGTAGACGGGAAATTGAATTTAGTCAATTTAGTACCACATTCCGTGACAGCGTCATTCAACACGTCGTTTTCAACTTCTTTATACTAATCTTACCTATGAACGTGCAGATGACATGCCGTAGCCTTCGATGAGTTCATTGACGCAAAATATCTAAACGGATCAGGATACAAAAAATCCTGTCACAAAGTGACCCAGTGTGTGTGACCGGTAAATAATATGTATTACCTATAACATTTAAACAACCAACGTATGTTAACTAGAAGATATTTTCTAAATCGATTTGGGAATAATACGATCACACTGCAGATGATATGGAAAACAATTCAAACGGGTAGATTGAGTGTAGAAGCGAATTGAATACATCTATAAGCGACATGGACCCGTGCGAGAGAGACACGGACAGAATGAAATGGGAGGAACTGAATGGAAAAGATAGAAATAATCACATCATATAGCTAAAGAAACGATATTGTGTAACAGAAAAGCAAAATGGTACACAAAAATGTGATGTACACTATCCTTCCGTCGCGCACGTTCCCGCAGGAATCAGGTGGCGTGGAAGAGGGAAACTGCCTTGTGCCGCAAACTCAGAGCGGAGAAGAAGCGAGAGAACTAGATTTAAATTAGTGAATACAATCAACTGAAACACTCCCTTTCCCAGAGTGGGGAAGAATCAGACGCATCCAGGGGCGCCCCGATCGACATATCCACATTCCGTCGGGCGGACACACTGTCTACTCTTCCTATGCGGAAATCGCGGACAAACTAGCACAGACTTTCAGCAGATATCTCAAGCAAAAATTACACGGCTGCTTTTCAACTGGAAACAAACGTAAAAGAAAGTGAGCATACTGATTTTGCTTGCGCAAACGACGAATACTGCAACAAACCTTTCTCCGACCACGAACTACAGTATACGATCGACCATTCTTGTGAAACCTCACCCGGGCCGGACCGAGTGCACATCAATATGATCAAACATCTTCCTAACAGCGCTCCTGAGCACCTACTAGAAAATGATCAATGTAATGTATTCAAACTCATTTTTTACCGACCGATGGCGGGAATCCGTAATTACCCCTATACCCAAACTCGGTAAATGCCACATCGACCCACGTAACTAACGCCCCATTGCCCTTACCAGAGTCCTTTGTAAGACTATGGAAAGAATGATAAACTCACGCCTAGTTGAAGAACTTGAATTGCACGCAGGTCTTAATAAAATCCAGCGAGAGGGCCGTGAACGCCACTCCACAACGAACCACCTCGTACTACTAGAAACAGACATTCGACATGCTTTCGTTCGAATGGAACGCGTGTTTCTATTCTTTCGTCGTTGAAAAAACATACGACACCACTCAGAAATACGGTGTCATAAAGGATCTACATTGCAAAGGCTTGAGAGGTTACCGACCGCGTTTTATTCACAAATTTTTGCCTAGCCGCAACTTCAGGGTCAAATTTGGTGACAATCAGTCGCCGTCGTATCAGCAAGATCAGCTGGCCGACATTCTTCCTCGTGAGGGAAGACTACTTTCATTACTATACGTGGACGACCTACAAATAAGCGACAGACACCCTAGCCTTTTAACAATTCGATATGAACTCCAAAGGTGACTAAGCCTAGTCGGGAACTGGGCTCCCTTAAATGGATTCCGGTTCTCGCCCTCTAAAACTAAAAACCATGCAGCTTAACCATATGCCCGGCCTACATCTGAAATCAGCCCTAACACTTCACAACGCCCCTCTAGTATACGAAAAAACTATACAAATACTGAGGCTCTTGTGGAATCCTAAACTCACGTGGCAACCCCACATAGCAGCCCTGGAGACTCGGGACTTATCCTCTCGGCAATATCACTAAAACTTGGTGCAGACATGGACACTGGCATGACGTTGTCCAGAGCAATAATACGATCACGCATCGACTACGAAGCCGTTGTTTACGGTTCAGCAGCAAAAACTACACTCGAACCCTTCTCGACCATCTTAAATAACGCAATGCGTAGTACGATCGGCGAATTCCGTTCCACTACTATCGAATCTCTTAAAGGGCTAGCTAACGAGATTTCACTTCCACTCCGGCTAGACAAACTTTTGCTACAATATTATTTTATGATTTGAAACCTGATCATCAACCCTGCACTCACCCACATCACCAACATTTCCGATAAACTCCTCTCCGCGACTAAGAAGAATTTTTGCCCACCGTTGCCCCTGCGCGTGGACAATCAACTGACTTAGCTAAACATCAACCGTAAGGCTATTAGGCCTTCATTCTTCTACCGAATCCTTCAAATTAACACACCAACATGAATGATCAGCCCTCCTATAGTCAACCTAGATCTGCAAGCATATCCTAAAACAACTTCTCCAACCATCACGTACCGACAGAAATTTCTGATACTTCTCTAAAAACAATGTCCAGATTTGATTTGATTCGATTCTCATTCCCACAAGAGCGTCTTGTGAGTTATAATATGGCTCGATGATCATGGATTCCAGTAGGCTCGCACGCCTTAGTGTGCGAGAAAAAAAAACGCTTTTAAAGTTAGAAAAATTTGAAAATTTCAGCAATGTCAGATGCACGCTGGTGCGCATAAGAAAACGCTTAGACAAAATGGACCTCCGCTTCCAATCATTCAGAACTTCAAGAGTTATATGTACGCATGCCAGTGCGTACAGGTAGCATCGTCCAGACCAGCACAAGGTTCACGGCTACACGGACAAAGTCAGCTCCGACAGTAACGCAACGCGACCTAGACCGCCACGCGGTCCAGGTCGACCACAGTCCACTTCATTTTTTCAGGTAAGATTCAGACGGAACGAATCCTCGCCTCCAATTATTTAGAACTTGAAGAGTAATATGTACGCACGCAAGATCGCACAGGTCCTATCGTTTGGACTGGTACAAGGTTTACGGCTACACGGACAAAGTCAGCTCCGACGGCAACGCAACACAATGTTTACAGCTACGCGGTCTAGTTAAGTAGAGGTACAATTTAGTTATTCAGGTAAGACAAAGACTCAGACAAAACTAATCACCGCCTCCAAACACTCTTAACTCCAATGGTATTATGCATGCGCGCCAGTGCGCAAAAATAGTATAGTTGAAATTGGTACAAGGTCTATGGCTTCACGGATTAGATCAACTCCAACCACAACAAGTCACAGGGCTTATAGCTACGCAGTCCAGGTCAACCTCAGAAACTACATATGGTCCGTGAACGCGCGAGCGGCCACAGACTGATGAAAAAACACATAATCACAAACAGAAAACTCCCGCACAAATTTACAAGCATTGTTATACATGACAAAATTGTGGATCGTAAACAAGAAAGTAAGGGCAGGTTTGTCACGGGCAGAAAAACTGCTCGGAATATTGATTTCACACTAATTGTTTAAGGGGATAGGGGGGGGGGCAGAGGTCTCATGGGTCCCAATAGAGCCCGACAAATCCCGAAGGGAAACCCAAGTCCCCCGGGTCTTCCCGAGCTCCCGGGTCCCTCGAGACCCCTCGTCTCAGCTCATCTCGGCTTATCTCGAATAATTTCGGACAGTCTCGGCTCGTCGCGACCAACTCGATTCGTCTCAACATGCTCCGACTGATCTCGACGCACGTCGACCAGCCTCGACGCATTTCCCCCCCCCCTGCGCTAGTGATCATGTGGACTGTGATAACAGAAATTTTCACTCAAGCATTTTAGGGTGGGAGTAGGGCGGCAGAGGTGTCTCGGATCTCATTGAGTCCGACAAATCCCGGAGGGTAACCCAAATACCCCGGGTCCCCCGCGCTCCCTGTGTCCCCCGAGCTACCCGGGTCCCCTCGTCTCAGCTCATCTCGGCTTGTCTCGATTCATTTTGGCCATTCTCGGCTCGTCGTGAGCAACTCGACTCGCCTCAACAGGTTTCGACAGATTTCGACGCACCTTGACCACCCTCGACGCGACCCTTGCCCTCTGCGCCAGTAATCCGCGGACTGTAATAATTAATTGTTCTACTCAAACTTTTCGCAAATATACATGTTTCTGTGTATGAGTTTTATAGCGTGGGGAGGGGGAAGCAGGGGTCCCAGGGTTCAGAGGGATTCAGACGGGTCCCAAAGTTTCTGAAGGGGGTCCCAAAGGGTCTCATGGGTATCCCAAAGGGCCACAGAAGGGTCCAAGTGGGTCCCCCTAAATCCTACTGGCCTTCCAAGTTCCCCCGGGTTCCCGAAACTCCCGGGTCCCTCGAGTCCCGCGGGTCCCACGAGTACCCCCTATTCCCGGGTCACCTAGTCTCAACCAGCCTTGCTTCGTCTCGACTCGTCGCTCTTCGCCAGTCGACTCGTCTCCACTCGCCTCAAACTGCCTCGACTCGCCTCGTCCCCTCCATGCACAGTGCCATTTAAGACTCTCACTCTATAAGATCAACGTCAACATTTTTTCATCATTTAGCCATCGAAACGCCTAGCTGTGCTCGGACATTTATTAGGCGGCCGGGAGAGCGCCAATTCTCCCACCGTAGGATGGACTAGACGAACTAACACACCACATAGCCCACCTTGGGCCCCTGCGGGCGTCTAACGACACATAATTATTTAACTAATCCAAATTTGATCACCATGAAAAAAGGGCGCATGAATAATAGATCCAACGAAAAAAAAAAAAAAAAAGTGTTAGTGATCTATAAAATGGATAATCATCCATCCACCCCAACAATGTCCAGAGCACCGACATATATACAAAGACTGCTCCAAAACCGCGGAGGGAGTGGGAGCCGCCGCTGTGTGCGGGAATATGTCATTTATGGCAACCCTCCCACAATAGGCATCTGTGTTCTCTGCAGTGCTCCAAGCACTCGAACTAGCCATCTCTATAGCAAAAATACATCGCCTCCCCAAATACGTCGTATTCTCAGACAGTCTGAACGCTTTTGCTCAGCTCAAAACTTTGCACTTCGAACAACCTGCCCTACGTAAAATGCAGCACGTTCTCTTCATAATGTCCGAGGCGGGTCAAGCGGTCGAATTCCGCTGGATCCCAGGACACGTGTGAATAAGAGGAAACGAGCTTTCAGATTCACAGGCTTAACTGTTGTTCAACCATCAAGAACAATATATCGCAATACATTACCGGGACTTGTTCCCTATCATTAACTCGCATATAACTTCCCGATGGAATGTCATGTGGCAACAGGGTGGACAAAAAAAGCTTTTTGTCAATCACTCGGTTGGAGAAAGGGAAATAAAGTTCTCCAACAGATGAGACCAAGTGTTCATCAAGAGTAGAGTAAAGGGCGTCTAAAACGGCATTCAAGAGTCATTTTGGTGGGCGGGGTAGGGCGCGGTGCATGCAACCTTGACTCACCGAGTGTACGGGGGTCCGCACAGAAACGGGGGGGGGAGGAGGGGGCGGAGGGTACCGGAACTGGTTGGGTGCCCCGAGTCACCTAACGGATAGCTTATACATGTTAACGGGATATATATTTACATAAGGGTATTAACATTTCAATGCTTGGCGGGGATATAGCAACATCGTTGCTTGCATATTGCATGTTCAATGCTGTCCCCTCTGAATGTTTTTTGGGGTATGATAAACGTACATTTATAGGATTTTTTTTATTGATAATAATTTATATGTCTTATTATATATTAAAAAACCTCACTTTCCAGACACCTTCATGATGAATTTTCAACCTCGATATCATTTTCTACGTTACTCGCTGTTGATCAATTTTACATATGGCATAGATTCAATTAGTTTATTGTTATTTTTATCCGATTGTTTTAATCAGTACCCTGCGCTAAGCTTTACTTACTTCTGCAGTATCTCCTCCCTTCGTTTTTTCTATGCTGTGAGATATCCGATGAAGGAAGATAGATACAATATTTACAGGATGACTGAATCATCCCTATAGAAGAATCACTTAAGAGTATATTTGACTCAATCGATGCTTGATTGGTGGGTTCGTAGCGGTGGGGGTAAGGGGTATTTTTGTATGTTCTGTTCATTTATCACTATATATTCTTTTGTAGGATTAGTGTGGTAGGCATGTCGTATAACTCAGTTTGCTGCCTTAATGTGCTAACGGCCTTGTTTGTACCAGCCTGAAGGTAGGATTGCAGGCCAGGTTCTGCGTTTCCCATCTATTTATTTCATATGTTTATAAAATCTATAGAAAAAAGTAACGATTATTTGTCAGGTTGTTTGTGGGTTAATGTATATTTATTTCTTAGGATGCTGTATCATCGTTACGAGAATCTATCTACCCCATTTTGCATTATCCAGTTTTGAAACAGTTATATCAGTGTTCCATTAACGCGGTGTTCCAATAGCGAAAATACCTGAACGATATGGATTTACTGTAAGTTGAAATATTATGTTATGTATACTCAGTAATGATCGATTGATTTATATTGAATTTGCGCTGTTTTTGGAATTTCGATCAGTTAACTCATATACTGTAGTTTTAGGCATTTTAGGGTATTATAGGCTTGCAGCTTCTACATTATTTCAGGCATAATGGGGTCGGTTGTTGCATCATTGTGGTAGTTTTATATGTATATATGACACATCTGTTACGATTTAGCCGTAGTTACTTTAGTTAAAGATATGTTAATTTATCCCTGTTTTGAACTGAAGTTGTCGCTAATTTCATTAGATTTTTGTATGTACTATACCGTATTCACTATAGGTTTCAGTTGTGTCGCTCGTATGTCTTGGTATCTTATACACATTTCTTGTTTGTTTAATTACATACTAGTTCATTCTCCTTCATCACGTTTTCATGTATGTTTTAAGTATGGTAGATAATTATTCTTCTTGCTTTGTTTTATCTCATGAGTTTTAATATAGGTCTTTCAGTTTTGTGGGTTCTTTGTTGAATTTCCATCTTCAATGCAATCTGTTGGTTATTTATACAATATCAGAATATATTACGTTTGTATCTACATTGTAGAACATTATTTCAGGTCTAGTTTAGTTACATATTGTTCATTTTTAGTGTTTTATATATCTTCTTTCATCCTGATACAATTTTGACGTAGTTATTATAGATGTAGAACAGACGATTTGTTACAAACTTGGTCTTGCTGTTAGGGTATTGTATATTTATTGTACGACCATTCTTCAATATTTAGGAGGAGTTAGAGAGTCCCCTAGGCAAAAGCTCATTCTGTTTATGCTTGTTTGTGTAAATGGACCGATTTATTAGGACGGATAACATAATGTAGTACAATTTTTATGTGAATTATAGCAGAGTAGAGAATCTTATTTAGCTATTTAATATATATTGTTGAAATTATTATTTTTTTTTCACAAAAATCATAGGATTGTATGTTTAAGAGGTGTATGTCTGTACTGCATTTTTGTGGAATTTTCGTCATTGATCCCTAGCAAATGTGTAGTTTAACGTTTAGATGATAATTTACTGGATGGATGAGTCCTAGTGTAGAGATGATTTATACTCATTGGTTGTCATTTTGGAGTTCATCCATGTTCAACTTGATTTGTATGTTCATATCGATGTCGATCTTAAGTTCCATGGGTTTGTTAGTGAGGTTAAGCTACAAGCTACTCATCGTTGTAGTGTTTTAATTAAGTCATCAGTGAAGAGAGGCCCAGCTTTTTATGGCCACACACTCTCTGAGACTCATTCTTGATCACTGTACATGGATCTAGATTTTGGTTATGTCCAGGATGTGTCTTTGTTCGAGGCTATTCAGAGACGATGGGTTAACAGATGTGAGGTACGTCTGTGGCATCGTATCATGACTGGGTGTTACCTCTAAAGTGTTGTTATATATCAGTGGTAGATTCCTGTGAAGTGACCTAGTAAAGCATTGTAGAGTTCATTTTTATGACACAGGGGCTTTGATTCTGTCCTGCTAGAGGCATAGCATCAGTTAGGCTTAGGAATTTTGATTTGAACAGGTATCGTAGGGTTCATCATCTTGGTGCGGTAGGTTACACCGTATATAATAGTTAATCATTGTCGGTTAGGGAAGAGTAGAGAATCTTATTTATTTTAATTTGATATCATATCGATATAGCTGTATTAGTTATAAGTTCGCCTAGTTTTTCATGGAATGCTGGGTATAAAATACGCTTGATTGGATGTAATGATTAAAAAACTTGGTGTGTTTCCCCTCTCGACATTGGATTTGGGTCCGGTTCCATGTTGCCTTGGAGAACTAATCTACCGGATTTTGTGTTAAGCGTAGTGTTGAAATTCTTCAATAATTTAATGTACATCTCAATTATGTTATCCAATCGCAGGTCTTTCCTAGATGCTTATTGCCGCAAGTCTTATTTTTATAAATGTTTGTATGACGTTTACAGTTTAGACACTTAGAAGTTTTTTTATTAATTCAGGCTTTTGTTATGAGTCTGCGTTCTAATTCAGAATATTTGACTTATTCGACCATTCACCAGATCCACTTTAACATTTTTCACTTTAGGTCTGTAATGATTGCCTTAAACCTAACCCAACCTAACCTAAAATTACCAAGGATTGTATATTTTTCCCCGTTTCATCCTTATGTCAGGTATTTTCTTCATTGATTTAACCTTCATCCGTATCAAATTTATCCACTTGACTCAGTAGTTTTACCAATTTTTAGCAGATGGTGTGCCTACATATGTATACTTTTTTCACTTTGCCTGTTACAAGTCCAGTAATATCGACCAGTTTCGAGTAATGTTTGGTCATCGCTCGTTTGTGGACTTTTCGAGTTCAAAACGTTTATGTAAGCTTACCCCATACGTCAGTGAGTGTTACGTGTGTTAAAGCGTTAGCAAAATTTATGTATGGTTTTACTGTTGGGATATGATTTTTTTTGAAATGATGGATGTGCTGCTCTTAACATTCTCATCTATTATAAAGAATATTGAATAAATCCACTCTACCTTTTTTAAAAGATCTGTGATGTAAGGTCCGCAGTCAACAAATTCTATGATGTAATCTATACCTAAGGAACATAATTAGCGAAATATATATCAATGTACGACATCATAGATCAAATATCAATGAATGCAAAAGAGTTATCATACATTGCCAAATACATTAATACTTAGGCAACCTAACCTAACAGTCATCCTAACCAATAGTTATGTAGTTTCATCCATGTTTGATGCTGATGTATGATATTGATATCTATGAATCTATCCATTGGGGTGTATATTTACCATATCAAAACCAGATTAAATACATTTCTCCAATTTTAATCCAGCAAATATCCTCTTGCAGATGTTTAGAGTCCAGAATTTTTATCGATATCTCTGTTATATGTTTGGATGAGACTCAACAGGTAGATTCCACATGAACAAATTCACTTCATTCGTTGCAAAGTTTTTTAATGTGGATCAGTTATACGCGATATTTGGTTCAAAGATCTAGTCATCCTAACCATCTTAACCAATAATTATATATTTTCTATCAGCTTTGATAGTTATGTATGGTGTGCAGTTATTGATATATACACATGATCCCTCCACATGGATGTATTTTACGTTTTTTTTCATTATCAAACACCATGGACACACATGAACACTTTTGTACGCATTTACAGGGTCGTTAGCGTCACTGTGTCGGCACAGGTGCCGACACATGTGTCGAAACAATGTATATATACAGGGTCGTTAGCGTCACTGTGTCGGCACATGTGCCGATGTGACGGCACATGTGCCGACACATGTGTCGACACAATGCATATATACAGGGTTGTTAGCGTCACTGTGTCGGCACATGTGCCGACACATGTGTCGACACAATGCATATATAGGGTCGTATGCGTCACAGTGTCGACACCGGGTAGGCATTTACATACATTTGTGCAAAAGGGCTGCCATACACTGCCTGTTACATTAATACCTACCCAACCTAACCTCACCCATAGAACAACATCCTTGCTGCTGATACAAGATATTTAATGTGCATCAGCTTCATGGTATGTTTTGTTAAAAGAAGAAATCATCCTATCCTAACCTGAATAACTTATGTACGGGTTTTCAGTCAGTGTCTTATACGATGCATAATACACATCTCCACTTATCTCTACATTTCGACAAATACTTTGCAGTTTGATACACTCATCCAATTCTGATCCAGTAAATCATCAAAAACCTAACCTAACCTAACTCATGTATGAGATTCAGTCACTGTTTTATACAATACATAGCAAACATCTCCACTCGACTCTACATTTTGATCTGACCTTTGCAGTTTTGATAACTTACACCTATTTATTTCTACTTCGCAATCGATCTCGACTCATATATGTTACCAGAGGTGTCAGGTTTTTCAATCTTTGATGGATTGAATGTTTCAAGTAATTCATATTTGTTTACATCATCATTCAAACGGATCACTTCATCTCATACTAGATCTACCACATTTTTTCATCAATATCTCCTGTCACTCCATCCTTTGACGAGTTGCACAACAGATCTGTCTTTTTTTCTTTCCAATAATTTTTCATAGTCATCACGATGACTGCGTTTCAAATGTCTCCACACGTTACTTGTGGATTTATGTTTATTAAATTTTATTTCTTTCTAGCAAAGTTTACAGACCCCATCATCCCAATTCTTTCGAACAATCGAGGACTCAAGCTATGACCCATCCTTCCACAACAGAATCCCCAAATTGACTGAATATTTTTTCTCATCGGACTGTTTTATGTCTCACCTATCTGTCACACATATACAGAATTTAACCCGAGATAGGGTTATGGGTAGCGTTGCAACCCTTGAAATATATTCTCCAACCGAATTCAACAATTTCGATGTTACCTCCAACCAACGCAATGTATGCAATTTCATCGCTTAACTTTTGAGTTTTAGGATATCATAAACAATTGATTTAGGATTTACGTACTTTTATTAGTATTACTTACAGATCTTGCTGTCATCATCAATAACATCTAACTAAGTTTTTCGATTACAACATGGCTCGTACAACCACCCATACCCAGCATCACGATGTTTGAGTTTCCTCTCAAAATCTATCATATAATCCACCATATCTTTGTTGCGAATACCGAAGGCTGTTCCGTGCCCTCGAGTCCACAAATGTATTTCTTCTTCTTCTTGAACTTTAATTATTCGAATCTTCTCAAATTCAATGTCATTCTGTTCTTCATCAATGGTGAAGTCTTTCATACGTTTCAGATTTTCTTCGGTTCTTAGAAAAAAGCCGTTGCCCAACACCTCAGCTTTATTACAGTCATGATGATTTTCCACTCGGATCATATCAATTTCGAGTGTTGATTTCTTATTTCCCTTGAAGTTGTTACATACGACTGAAACTCGTCGATATCAGTTACCCAGAGCCGACTTCCTTTTTCCTTCATCCATATATGAATGTCATCTCCCACTCTTTTAATTCTTGTTTAACCCATTCTGGAATAACTGGTATTTTCAACATTTGTCATTATTTGTTCGATCCGTCTCATATCATTTTTGGAGATTTCTTCTTCCAAAACACGTAATCTAATTTTTGCCACTTGAATATTCATTGTTATCTATTTGAGGATGATCCGTCCGTCTCCACTTGTCCTCCACGTATCACTGACTCCAATCACGTCATAGAGCTTGATATTATAATGCGTTTGCAAATTCCTTAGGCCTATCATCACCCGCTTCGGCGATCAATTATGTATGTACGTATATATGTACATATACAGGTCTATAGACTGACATACGTTCATACATAATTGATCGCCGAAGCGAGTGATGATAACATGGGAGATAACATTCATACATGGATGAAGGAAAAATGAAGTCGGCTCCGGGTAACTGACATCGACGGGTTTCAGTCGTATGTAACAAACTTCAAGGGAAATAAGAAATCAACACTCGAAATTGATATGATCCGAGTGGAAAATCATCATGACTGTAATAAAGCTGAGGTGTTGGGCAACGTCTTTTTTTCTAAGAACCGAAGAAAATCTGAAACGTATGAAAGACTTCATCATTGATGAAGAACAGAATGACATTTAATTTGAGAAGATTCGGATAATTAAAGTTCAAGAAGAATAAGAAATACTGTACCTTTATGGACTCGAGGGCACGGAACAGCCTTCGGTATTCGCAACAAAGATATGGTGGATTATATGATAGATTTTAAGAGGAAACTTAAACATCGCGATGCTGGGTATGGGTGGTTGTACGAGCCATGTTGTAATCGAAAAATGAGTTAGATGTCATTGATGATGACAGCAAGATCTGTAAAAAATACTAATAAAAGTACGTAAATCCTGAATCAAATGTTTATAATATCCTAAAACTCAAAAGTTAGGCGATGAAATTGCATACATTGCGTTGGTTGGAGGTAACATCGAAATTGTTGAATTCGGTAGGAGAATATATTTCAAGGGCTGCATCGCTACCCATAAACCTACCTCGGGTTAAGTGCTGTATATGTGTGACAGAATGGTGAGACATAAAACAGTCCGAACAAAAAAATTCAGTCAATATTGGGATTCTGTTGTGGAAGGATGGGTTATAGCTTGAGTCCTCGATTGTTCGAAAGAATTGGGGTGATGGGGGTCTGTAAACTTTGCCAGAAAGAAATAATTGAATAAACATAAATCTACGATTAACGTGTGGAGACGTTTGAAACGCAGTCATCGTGAAGACTCTAAAAAAATTATTGGAAAGAAAAAGAGACAGATCTATTGTGCAACTCGTCAAAGGATGGAGTGACAGGAGAAATTGACGAAAAAATTTGGTAGATCTAGTATGAGATGAAGTGGTCTGTTTGTATGATGATGTAAACAAATAAGAATTACTTGAAACATTCAATCCATCTAAGATTGAAAAATTTGACCCCTCTGGCAACATATATGAGTCGAAATTGATTGCGAAGTAGAAATAAATAGGCGCAAGTTATCAAAACTGCAAAGATTAGATCAAAATGTAGAGTCAAGTGGAGATATTTGCTATGTATTGAATAAAACAGTGACTGAATATCATACATAAGTTAGGTTAGGTTACATTCTTGATGATTTACTAGATCAGAATTGGATGTGTGTATCAAACTGCAAAGGATTGATCAAAATTTAGAGATAAGTGGAGATATGTATTATGGATCGTATAAAACATTGACTGAAAAACCGTACATAAGTTAGGTTAGGATAGGATAGGATGATTACTTCTTTTAACAGAACATACCAAGAAGCTGATGCACATAAAATATCTTGTATCAACAGCAAGGATGTTGTTCTATGGGTGAGGTTGGGTTGGGTAGGTATTAATGTAACTGGCAGTGTATGGTAACGCTTTTGCACAAATGTATGTAAATGCCTACCTAATGTTGACACTGTGACGCAAACGACCCTGTACATATGCATTGTGACGACACATGTGTCGGCACATGTGCCGACACAGTGACGCTAACGACCCAGTAAATGCGTGCAAAAGTGTTCATGTGTGTCCAGGGGGTTTGATATTGAAAAAAAAACTTCGTAAAATACATCCATGTGGAGGGTTCATGTGTATATATCAATAACTGCTTACCATACATAACTATCAAAGTTTAATGAAAATATTTAATTATTGGTTAAGATGGTTAGGATGACTAGATCTTTGAACCTAATATCGCGTATAACTGATCCACATTAAAAACTTTGCAACAAATGAAGTGAATTTGTTCTTGTGGAACCTACCTGTTGAGTCTTATCCAAAAATATAAGAGATATCGATAAAAATTCTGGACTCTAAACATCTGCAAGAGGATATCTGCTGGATTAAATTGGAGAAATGTATTCAATCTGGTTTTGATATGGTAAATATACATCCCAATGGAGAGATTCATACATATATATCATAAATAAACATCAAACTTGAATGAAACTACATAACTATTGGTTAGGATGACTGTTAGTTTAGGTTGCTTAAGTATTAATGTATTTGTCAGTGTATGATAACTCTTTTTGTATTCATTGATATTTGATCTATGATGTCTTACATTGATATATATTTCGCTAATTATGTACCTTAGGTATAGATTACATCCTAGAACTTGTTGACTGCGGACCTCACATCACAGATCTGTATAAAAAAAGGTAGAGTGGATTTATTCAATATTCGTTATAATAGATGAAAATGTTAGGAGCAGCACATCCATCATTACAAAAAAAATCATATTCCATCAGTAAAACCATACAAAAAACTTGCTAACGCTTTAACAGCCGTAACAAACACTGACATACGCGGAAAGATTACATGACCGTTATGAACTCGGAAGTCCACAAACGAGCGAACATCTAACATTACTCGAAACTGGTCGATATTACTGGAGTTGTAACAG
>SDVV010007857.1:0-17523 GCA_016164225.1 Gammarus roeselii | reverse complement strand
CGATATATATATCTAAATATATCTAAATATATATACCATCCTCTTGATTAAGTGCAGAACAGGACACAGTTGAACCAAACTAATAAATTAGAATTGCAGCCAAACATTTTATTGCAGACTTGAAATATTTAAAAATAAGTTCAACAATATTTATTAAAATAAATTTGTCCGAATTACATTTTTTTTAATGGGTTGTTACCACAAATATACTGTTGTAGTTTATTTACGAACGGAACTAAAAAAATATCTTATTCAAAAACGTTATTTATTGAAATAGTTGACATTTTTCTTCACAGATGTGTAACTTTTCTCCCTTCACCTTCCTAGATTGTCCCCTATATGGCAATAATCTACGTCTTATCATTGATGTCATCATCGTCTCGTTATGGAAGAGTTTTCGATAGCGGACAGTAGTCTTTTTTTGTGCTACACATGGACGACTTAGTGCTAATGCTACGTTATCCTAATATTTCATGAGGTAGTTCTGATTAAGGTAATTACCTATGAACACACTCGTCAAAAACATAGTCAAATGTGAATTTTTCATAGTGACATCCATCTTTGGTGAGTCCTGGCAGAGCTGGTTAAACAAACATCAATAAAAGGCACGATCTATGTAGACTCAGCCTTCCCCAGTGGCAGTTGCCGTCTCTAGCGGCTTCTGCGTCCTTTTAACGACAAAATTACGCGCTCTCTCCCAGGGTGGCCCAAAGACGATTATTCAACTAAATTTCACTTTCAACCTTGACTATTGACCCTACTTAAACCTTACATTAGGATGCCTTGATGCTTGTTTCGATGCTATTTTAACTCAAAAAGATGCTTCCTCCACTTTATGGAAATAACTTTCACTCTAGGCATGATATCAAAGACCATCGAGGCAGTAGTTACTGCTGACATTCCTATACTGAGGAGAAATGGAGAGAGAAGGGACAGAGAGGGGACTCAATAAGCCCCGTCCTGCCTCCTTGCGACCCCCAGATGCTCCCCACTTCCGTAACTAGTCGGCTCAAACACACACCCATTACCACAAACTTTAAATTTTATTTCTATTTGTGAAAGCATGTAGGGATATATTCCTCACAATATATCGTTTTGGAGGAGGAAAGAAAGGATCCCTTAGGGGGCAGCAGGCCCAAATGACGCTTTGGACTTACGAAAACCGTTCAAAATAATTTGCAAATAAAATCCTTTCGGTTCCAATAGTCATCGACCGGCATCTGTCATATCTGGATTCGTTGCAGCGATTACCAGAAGCCCAGCAAAGCTAACAGTGAAAAACTACAATAATTGTATTTCTACTACTCTATGTAATTTAATTAACTTATCCTCGATGGAAGACATAGTAAATAAAAGGCATCAGGTTTGTGATTCAACCAAATGAAAACTCTACAATAGAAGAAATTAAAAAAACAAAACAAAAATTATGTAAAGGAAATACCTCCAGCCCTCTCCCAGGAGTTGCCTGATGGCGTGAACACCGTAGAACTAACGGCCAGAGGCAGGCTGACGTCCAGAGACAGGCTGACGGCCAGAGGCAGGCAGACGGCCAGTCCAAGAAGGGCCAACAGTGAAGAGGGAATGGGCACAAAGAGACGTGGTTTGGGCATCGTTGCCACTTAGGTGTCTCAGCACCTAGGCTTGATGATATGAAGATTGGTGAAGAATAAACGAATAGGAAATAATTTAGAAGAGGAGCCTGTTTTTTTTTAATGACATCGACTGTAAATTACCAAAAAATCAAGCGAAAGTGAAATTGTACGCCGATGATGTTCAAATATTGCTTTCCCGAAAGCCGTCGGATCTAAATTCACTGAAAATGACGCTGAGACAGCCGTAACCAATCTGAAATCTTGGTATGATAAAAATGGACTCAAGCTCAACTCTGACAGAAACAAAATGCATCTTGTTCGGCTAAAACTAAAAAAGAAAAGCAGTTCCAATGAATTCCTCTATCAGAATAGGCAAATCAGACATTCCTGTTGAAGATAAAGTTATAAGTCTAAGAGTATGGTTTGATCCCGATCTTTCCTTCAAACACCACGTAACTACTCTGTGTTCCAAGCTGAATGGAACACTTTTGTTCCTAAACTCCGCAAAAAAAGAATTGGATTTCAAATCAAGATTACTGATTGTCCATGCTTTAATATTTTCTCACATTAACTACTGTCTTTCAAATTGGAGGAAATGCACCAAAACCCAAAGAGAGAAAGACAACGTTGTATAAATTTTGCAGCAAGAATAACATGCGATGGTAACCACAGAAAACGAGACCACGTAAGTCCTCTCCTCGAAAAATTACAGTGGCTCAATATCGACAACAAACTGACACTCCATGAGTCGATCAGAATTCATAAAGATCTTCTAGAAAAACATTCACCCAGCAGCCAAAGACACATATATTCTAGAGGTGAAAAGAACAATCGATTCACAAGAAAATAATGATACTCTGCACGTTGAACACAGGAAAACAGAAACTGCCTGTCGAGCTTTTTCGGTTATGGACCAAAATCCTGGAACAACCTCCCAACAAGCCTCAAAAATTTTGAATCCAACAAGTCCTCCAAGAATAGGCTTAATGAACATCTGTTGACCGATCAATTCAAAACCGTAACTTTGCCAACAAACACAAGCTAAATGCATAATACCAATAACCAGAAAATGCATTTCTGTTCATGAGCGACCACCACCAACTCCCACCACCATAACTCTCAACATTGAGTCACCATCTAATCGTTTTTACTCAGATGATACATATGTTTTCTATGTTGTTACCGGTCACAATTGTCTTTGGCAGTTACCACAAGTGTTTACTAGCGTTTTGTCTATTCCTATGTTTTAAATGTTTCAATCGTTTTAGTATAATTAAAATACAAACTCAGTTTTTTCGAGGAACGATAGGCAGCGTCTAACTTGACAAAGGTTTACTCGATATTAATATAATTCAATGAATTATTTCATACTATTACCGCACCATTTTTGATGATACAATCGTTGCCTTATAAGCTAACATTTTACTTGTCTTTTATAACAGATGTATATTCATCCAACTTGTGTACTCCAGCATTGTATTATTTCTGATTGTCAATCATTTAATCATTTCATAGCGGTCTTGAAGTGTGTATTTGTATATTCAATTGTTTGGCGTGTATTTTAGGTATGATTGTTTTTTATAACTTATGTCGCCTATTCACCCCTTCATTATTAATACAATGGTTTAGACCCATTATTACAAAATGTTAATGCTTTTCAATTTTTCCAACCCTATATTGTATTCATATTTTCTGTATAACTCATGTTATCCATCCATATCTTTGTCATCGTACAATAATGTAGACTACTCATTACAATATGTTAGCACATTTTGATGTCCTAACCGTAAGTTCTCGGGACTCTAACCACATGCATGCGTGATTTGCCACCACACATACTTGTTAATTTCCACACCCATGTATTTTGTTGTTTATCAGCCCCCAAGTATTTTTATTTCTCAACCCCGCGTGTCACTGGTTTTTCCAACGCGATGTAGTCGGAATTGTTTTTTCAAAATAGACATTTCTATACGTGCACAGATGATGATACTATTGTAAATAATATTTTCGCTCCATGTAATCCGAACCGGCAGCCCCTAGAGATGAGCAGTGACGAATTCAAATTGAACTTTCGAGGAACGATAGGTAGCTCCCAGCTTTGACAGAGGCCAACTTGACGAGAATATATTTTATTGAATCATATCTACCATTTACCGTACCATTTTTGAAGATACACTCATTGTCACATAAGCTAATATTGAGTTCAATCTTTTATACCGGAAGTATTTAAATTCGGTTTCTGTACTCCGGTATCGAATTATTCTTATTGTCAATCATTGAATCATTTCCTAGCGGTCATGAAGTGTATATATTTCAGTGCTATGTGTATATTTTATGAATAACTTATGTAGTCTATTCGCCATTTCATTATTTCATACAATGTTTTATACCCATCTTTACAATATGTTAACGCATTTTGTCATGAAATATGTATATCCAGTGCTATGTATATATTTTATGTACAATTTATGTCACCTATTCATCCCTTTAGTATTCATATCTAACCCCATCTTTACAATATGTTACCGCATTTAGATTTACCAACCCCATGTTCTCAGAATTTCTTAGCTTCATGTGTTGGCGGTCTCCCCAATCTTATGTATTTCGTAATTTTCTCAACCCCACGTATTTCGTGATCGCCCCACCCCATGTATTTCGTGCTAGGCATTCCTGATTCTTACCTCAAATAAGATTTTGGCTGTCGATCATTAATTATAATATTATAATTTATAATCTGTCGCATGCAATCAGAACCAGCGGCGAATTTGAAATTGAATTTTTGTTTACGTGAACTCAAATAGTGTTCACGGCAATGAAGTTTATGTGTACTATTTAAAAAAATTGAAACCCCATTGCCAGATGATTGATGTAAAGGATTTGATGATAATTTAATAATTATACTAATTGTCATCCATATATGTAGGTATGTGTGTGCACATATGAATGTGTATTATACTGATTGTCATCCATACATGTAGTTAGGTGTGTGAACATATGAATGTTTATTATACTGATTGTTCATCCATATATGTAGGTAGGTAAGAGCACATAGGAATGTGTATTATACTAATTGTCATCCATATAAGTAGGTAGGTGTGTGCACATATGAACGTGTATTTAACTGATTGTCTTCCATATATGTATGCAGGTGAGTGCACATATGAATGTGTATTACACTTATTGTCATCCATGTATGTAGGTAGGTGTGTGCACATTTGAATGTGTATTTGTATGTGTACATGTATGATGGTATATTGTGAATTCCATTCAGTTCCATGAAGGAGAGCCAGCAGCACACTAGAGATGAGCCGCGATGTATTCACTTTGGATTTATCAATCCCATGCACATGTGTTTTTTATAAGATTTTCAATAACATATATTGTGAATCATGTTTTGAAACATGAAGTAGCTACAAACCGGCCACCGACAGATGTGCTGTCACAAATTCACTTTATCTCTCGTTTCGCTTATTCAGATAGCGCATTTGAAAACTAAGTTTGATATATTATACCTAAGTATTGAAAACCCATTGCTAGACGATGGAAACAAACAATTTAATAATAATAATAATACGCCACTCCAATTTCGCGCGAGCAGACTTCCAGGGGACGAGAGAACAACTAAGTGCGCTTAACTTAATCGAACAACTCGAAGAAGGTACGGTGGACGCTTGCTGCCGATTCCTCAATGAGCGAATTCGCGAGGCGAGCGACCGATGTATACTCATGAGGACAATTGATCCCGCTCAAAGGATCGGACCATCTTGGTGAAACGTCGAAGTTGCAAGAGCCTTGAATCGTCGCGATCAACTAAATGCGCAACGAATGAGGGACAACAACGAAGAGGCGGCAGAACTGTACCGCCTGGCGTGTAGGACAGCCACTGGACTAGTCCGATCCTCTAAGTGCACAAAAGATAAAAATATTGCGGATAACGCCAAAGAGAACCAAAAAAATTTCTATCGCTACGTCAACGAGCGTAGAATTGCTAGGGACTCAGTTGGCCCGCTAATGAATGCAGATGGTGTCCTCAGAACGTCACCTGAGGACATGTCCAGTGTCCTGAATAGCTTCTTCTGTTCAGTGTTCGCAGTTGAGGGCCCCGGCTACGAACGAGATATAGTTTACGCTGGGGAAGTCAGCCTCAACGACATTGCGTTCACATGAGAGGAAGTTGCCAAACAACTTGAGGAACTGGACATTTACAAATCGATCGGTCCCGATGTACACCACACAAGAGTACTCAAGGAAACTCGAAAACAATTGGCGGATTCCCTAACCCACATCTTCAACTTATCGATGACGAGTGGCGAGGTTCACGAAGACTGGAGAGTCTCCAACGTCACGGCAATCTTAAAGAAAGGTGACCGACAATCGCCCAGCAACTATCGACCGATCAGCTTGATGTCGATCGTGTGCAAAACCATCGAGCGATTGATACGAAATCATCTCGTCCATCATCTGGAAGACAACGGACTCATTCATGACACTCAACCCGGCTTCCGCCGTAAGAGGAGTTGTCTGACGAATCTGCTGGACTTTTTCAATAAGGTGATTAACGTGTACGACCGCCGTAAGGCAGTGGATGTCATCTACCTAAACTTCCAAAAAGCCTTTGACAAGGTGCCACACAGGAGACTGTTACACAAAATCTCTGAGCTCGGCATTGGTGGCAACGTACTTCTCTGGTTGCGCGCCTGGCTAACATGGCGCAAGCAAAGAGTCCGCATTGGCCAGGCTTTGTCCGAGTGGGCCCCTGTTACCTCTGGGATGCTCCATGGCAGTGTCCTGGGTCCTATCCTCTTCCTCATCTATGTAAACGACATGGATGCGGGGCTTCTGTCCAAGGTATCGAAATTTGCCAACGACACGAAGCTCTGCCATGCAGCATGGAGGGAGAGAGACAGAGTTGAGATTCAACAAGATCTCGAAAAACTCATCCAAAGGTCGGAAGCGTGGGAGATGCCCTTCAATGTTGCAAAATGTACAGTTATGCACATGGTGTTTCGCAATGCCAACTTCAACTACACGATGACAGGGAGCGGTCTTGCAACTGTTAACTAGCAGAGAGACTTGGGTGTCCTTATCTCGAAAGATATGAAATGAAACGTGCAGGTCGAAGAAAATTACAAGATAGCTAACCGATACCTTGGTTACATTTCCCGTAACTTTCTCTGCAAAAACGAAGGACATTGTATTGCCGTCGTGCACGTCCCTCGTCCGTCCCACCTCGAGCATGCAGTTTAATTCTGGTCTCCACACATGAGGGGGAACATAGCCAAACTGGAACGAATAATAAAAGTAAAGAGTAAAAATATATGGTATCCATCCAAGTCTTCACCGCCGCATCGAGTTGAGCAAGCCCTCCTCTTAGGCGGTGTCAATTTTTAGGATACCATAGCCCCTGCATCTGCTTGTCCCGTTAGGACAGCAGACGCCTCGTGGGCTAGCGGGATGGGTGAATGCGAGTACCGTTATGGGGTCACACCCATTACCGGTGGCCCTGGCGTGGGTTTAGGGGTGGATACGAGTCGTCGTAACACCTCTCACCCGTAGAATTCCTGGAATGATCGTTCTCGATATATTATCAGTCTCTGTATTTGCAATGCAGTAATATCAGTACTTGTAATTACAATGGTAATGATAGAAAGCATTCCGTTCCGATTAGGAGTTTTTCAGTCGCTTGAGTTGGTCAGCAGTAGCAATCGTTACATTTTTTCTGATAATGAAATTATGAGCAATAATTAACAACTGCTACTACCAGCAACACGCTATTATTGTTACTAATAATGAATTCATTAGAAGTAATAGCTTGAATTGTGAAGAGAGCCGTTTAAATGTTCCTTCCCTATATCACTGGTGCGCAATTTTGGATACCTCTCTCCATTTTTCCCTTTCTTTTCTCTCCCACAGGGAGGGTACAAAAGTAAAAAGAAAAAAGCCATCGTGTCGGCAACATTCCATCGTAGGAAGATATTTGTTGCCTTCATCAATGGATGATACCCGTTGAATCTAGACCGTATCACAGAGTTGAGCAGGAGCTCTCTTCTTGGTGCGGGTTCAATTTACGTATATCATGAGGTGTGGTGGTAAATGCTGGCACCGTACCACATAAGAATAATAAAAATAATGAATAAAAAATATATGGTATCCCTCAAAGTCTTCACCGCCGCATCGAGTTCAGCAAGCCCTCTTCTTAGGCGGTGTCGCTTTTCAGAATACCATAGTCCCTGCATCTGCTTGTCTCGTTAGGACAACAGACGACCTCGACGGCTAAGGGGATGTGTGAATGTGAGTACCGTTACGGGCTCACACCCAGTATCGGTGGCCTGGCGTGGGTTTAGGGGGTGGATGAGAGTCGCCGTAACACCTCTCATCCGGATCGACAGCTCCTGATTCATCGTGTCGTTCTCAGGTTAAACGAGTCACGTAGCCTAGTGCTTGTTAAGCGCATTTTAACGCATTCACGGATTCAGAGCCAACTACAGCAGCCGGTTAGTTGTTTCAGACCCGCGAGATTGCAATCGGGAAAAATGTTGCGGTATAGTTGTAGCGAAACGTTTTTCCACAAGTTTCGCCTCGTTGTTTCGGGTACAAATGTTGTGGTCCCTGTCGAAGAGGCCGACAGGGCTAACGTTGTTGAATCCCTTCAGGTATTTGAAGGTTTCAATGAGCTGGCTCCTCAGCCTTCGTTGCTCGAGGGTGATGAGGCCAAGCTCTTTGGCCTATCCTCGTAGCTGTGGTGGCGTAGCTGCGGGATGAGCTTAGTTGCACGATGCTGGATTCATAAAAAAAGTATTAAATTTTTTTTTGTTTATACTAGCCTTTGTAATGCATCATGTCCGACTTTGTAAACGTCTCCTGAAGGATGATAAGCTTGTGTCTGTTGCTGGTTATTTCCATAGTATGCAGTCAGAAAAAATCAAGGTATTTAAGAATAGATCAATGCACTATATTGAATAATACACAACATAAAATGACAATAAGCTACTCATCTCTTTAATCAAGCAAGAAATCGCTAAGTACAACAACAAAAAAAACTTATTCTGACATTAACACCTATCATAAAACTTACTAGCCAAATAAAAGTGTAGCGTATAGATAAAAAAACGTGTAAATTTATTGTCAACGCTTTAACAACTAAAACCAACACTGATATATGCGAGTAAGCACATAATCGTTTGAAGTCTACAGTTATTAACGAACAATAACGTAACATTACGTGAAACTAATCGATAATACTAGGGTTGTACGAAGGGATATGGAAAAATATATATACACATATATACTAATAAACTGCTAAATATTGGTAAATTTATTGAGTCAAGTGGAGAGGTTTGATATGGATAAAGCTTAAATCAATGAATAAATACAAAACACATGTATGAAAAACAGGAAAAAAATATAATTCTTGGTTAGATTAGGTTAGGCTGGGTTAGATTTACCGCTCCTACATCACAAACCCATAGTGAAAAAAATACTAGAGTGGATATAGGTAATGCTCGGAAAAGTAAAATATTCTAAATTAGAACTAAATTAGAAAGCCTGATAAGCAAAAATTTATAATTGTGTAAACTGTAAACGGTTTACAAACATTTATAAAAGTAAGACATGTGGGAGTAAGCATCTAGTAAAGGCATGCGACCGGAGTATATAATTGGGATCTACAATAAACTAATAAAGTATTTGAACAAAACACTGTAAACAAATCCGGTAGACTAGTTCTCTGAGACGAATTGGAACCGGACCCAAATCCTATTTCGTAAGGTAAAATAGCAATATTTTGGACCATTGCCTCCCAAGTCAGCGAGTTTATACCCAACATTACATGAAATTGGGCAAATTTAAACCTAATACAGATACATTCCTATGATAATCAATCTAAAACATACAATAAAAACTATAAAATAGCTAAATAAGATTCTCTACTCTACCCTAACCGACAATGATTAACTATGACATACGGTGTATTCTACCACTACCAGAATATAAATCCGACACCAATATCGCACGTGATCTGGTTCATGACTAAAAATCGTATACAAACATAACAGCCCTACCGAAAAAATATCTGACATTTAACACTGAGTTCATGAATTATAAATAATAATACTACGGTATCCGTTGAAATCTATAAGAAATTCCTAAGCCTACTAAGATACTATGTCTACAGTAGGACAAATGAAAGCCCACTGTGTCATAACAACGGACTCTTCAATGGTTTATTAGGTCACATCTCGGCAAACTACCACTGATATATAACATATTTAGAGCCAGTCATGGCACAAGATCTCAGACATACCATGCATCTGTTTAGTCCATCATCTATGCACAGCTTCGAGCAAAGTCGCATCCTGGAAATAACCAAAAATCCATACACAGGTACAGAAGAATCCACACTCTTTGTGACATGAGTCACAAAGAGTGTGGCTATAAAATCTGGACTTCTGTTCACTGACTATCTAAGTAAATCACTACAACAACCCGCAGCTGGTCGCATAGCCTTTCTAACAAACCCATGAAACCTAAGACTAACGCCCACATTAACCTACGAAATCACGTTGAATTTGGATGAACTCCAAATGACCACCAGTGAGTGTTAACCGCCTCTATACCAGGACCAATCAATCCAGCAAATCGTCTTCTAAACGTTAAACTATACACTTGCTAAGGTTTAATGATAAAATTCCACAAAGATGTAAGGATTTACACCTACTAAACATACATTCCTATGATTACCATGGAAAAAATCATGCAACAATTATAAAATGACGACGTAATTCTCTACTCTACCCTAATAAACAATAAAAATTGTAATGTAAGAGGGTATCGATCATAGCAAAACGGTCTACTTATACAAATAACCATAAACGCAACGAGCTTTTACCTAGGGGACTCCTCTAACTCCACTTGAACATTGATCTAATCTTCTATAGCTATAATATCCACGTCAATCTTTGTAACAAGACGTAAGAAAGATGCATAAAACACTAAAAAAATACACCATCTAACTACATTACAACTGAAATAATGCCCTACATTGCAGATACAAACGTAATAATCCTATAATTGTAGGATTATAGAGAACTAGTCTATCGGATTTGTAAACAGTGTTTTCAACTCTCTACTATACCCAAAACATGCTTTAAAAACTATGATGTACGAGAAAAACTAGCATCTAACTTACCAAACAACAAACGTGAATAAGATGCCTAGACATGTGACTGATTTACATAACTGAAACCTATAGTAAATGATGTGGAATACTTCTACGCGACTACGCTATAGTATATACAAATTTGATGGATTTTTTCTCAATGGCACCCCAAAACAGGGGCAAAATCCAATCTTCTTTACCTATAGAAGAAACCACGGCATATTTGTAACAGAACGTGATAATTGAATGAAAATACCAAAATGCTGCAAAAACCGACCAATTATGCCAGAAATAATGTGCTACATGCATGATGCAATCCTACAATATCCTAAAATTTCTATAACTATATGAAATAATCATTCAAAATTTCGACAACAATACAAATTCAGCATATATCAACCGATTATCATTATGTATACATAACACAATATAATAATTTACAATAAATCCATATCGTTCAGCTACTCTCGCTATAGGGCATCCGACCGATACTCACTATACAAAAAAACGAGATAAGACTACCCGAACATGCTACAGCCGCTTGATAACGGTCCATTTGGAACATGCAGATGCATGGTAACACCGATATATCTGGTTCAAAACTGGATAGCAAATACAAGATTTACAGATACGCGGATCGTGGAAATTTCAAAACTTACTTGCAGTCCGTGCACGCGCCGGCGCATACAGACTAAGGAAACTAAGAACTTATGCACCGGCTTACCAACAAACTCTCGCTCAATCCAACTTGCATTGTTTCAGTGGATATGTCTTTGGATAGTAAAAATGACAGAAAAAACACTGAAGGTGTGGATAACGCAAGGCCGAATGAACTGAATGGCTGCATGGGAAAGTTCGATTTGAAACGGGACGCCATGTTGAATGAGAACATGCTGGAAAGCCTTTGGGAGGTCAGCTTGCGGTAGCTGAGAGTAGATAAGTCGCAGTATCGTAGGGAACTCGCGTTCCTGAGTCGGAACGAGCAGCGGTTTCATTCGCAGGTACTCCTAACAAAGTTGTGAGAAGGTAAATGCATGATTTGTAGAGGGAAATCCAATTAATTAATCATAAAAAGGCATTACTTCCTTTCACGGTAATTGGGGAGGCAAAAATGCATTGCAAGGATCTGCGGAAAGCACTTCCATTATATTGCAAACAGCGTTTACACCGAAGCGAATAGGGGTTGGGTGAAGAACGCCATTGACACTGCTCCAGCTGCTAACGAAATTATCGCTGTCGCAGATCAGGAACATTTTTAAAGGACTCAGAAATAACCAAGTCGATGGAAATAACAACATTCCAGGTGAAGTTTAGCAGAATGCATTCTTTCTGGTGGCATTCATGAAAAGGAGCTACCAAGAGAGGAAATGCACGTAATTGTGATACCCCTTCTAACTTGTAAATTCAAAGACCCTTCTGACAAAGATAATTATCACCCCATTGCTATTGCTACTTCAACATCCAAGGTTCTTGAGCAGGGTATTGTTGCAAGATTGCAAATATTTCTGTCCACCGCGAACGGTCAGTTTGGATGACGGCCATGGAACAGAAATGATATTCCAATTAAAACAAACGATTGTGCATTACAGAAGGAGGGACTCGCCCGTCTTTCTGCACATTTAGAAGCGAAGAAGGCTTTTGATGGAGTAAATCATGGACTTTGTTCAATTAGGTAATTGAGAAAGGACCTCCTCCCCATGTTGTGCAATTGCTTGTATTTTGGTACAGAGATTCATAGTACGATATGGTAGTTCGAAATCGGCTACTACCATTGCAAAACGGAATTAAGCAGGGAGGTCAGCCATCGTCATTGTTGTGTAATGTAAACATCGAGCAGTTGAATTACGTTCTAAGTAAAGAAAACCAAGATTGCCATGTCGCCAATTGCTGTGTCAACAATCTTAGTTATGCAGATGATATGGAGCCGACTCTCCCAGCACTGCAAAAGCCCTCCATGATGTTGTATATACCACTGCAAAAACTGTATGTGTGCTAGTCAGACCGAAAGGCCCTAATAACCATCTCTCGACTGAGATACACTAACCGGTGTCGCACTTGGTTAAGTAAATGAATTTCCATCTCGTGGGCACATCATCACAGCAGATTATTGCAGTGACGACAAGACAAACAAGACGGCAAAATGCATGCAGTTGGCTCGTTTGCACCAATTGAGCTCAAATCCAGTTCTTCAAATCAAGTTGTTACCCGATATATTGCAATAAACCGTGAAGAATTGTTTCCAATAGAGCATGACAAAATTGACGGTGGGCTATAATGAGACCTTTAGACGGCTGATGCAGGGTCCTCACTTGACATCAGCGAGCAGGGTCCTCACTCGACGTCAGCGAGCAGTCCTCACTTGACGTCAGCGAGCAGGGTCCTCACTTGACGTCAGCGAGCAGGGTCCTCACTCGACGTCAGTGAGCAGAGTCCTCACTTGACGTCAGCGAGCAGGGTCCCCACTCGACGTCAGCGAGCAGGGTCCTCACTCGACGTCAGCGAGCAGGGTCCTCACTCGACGTCAGCGAGCAGGGTCCTCACTCGACGTCAGCGAGCAGGGTCCTCACTCGACGTCAGCAAGAAGGGTTGTTGATGAAAATCAGTCAGATCACATCAAGATACTGTTTCGTAGAGCGGCGCACAGCCCATGACTCGAGTTAAGAGTTCTTCTAATAAAATCCTCGTCGCAATTTGCTCCGGTGATGCCCTCGTTTACTCGTCATCGTTAAGGAGATGGAGAGGATTGCTGCACTCATAAGTTGGATAAAGTTGACTAATTGCAATTTGCTCCGGTGATGCCCTCGTTTACTCGTCATCGTTAAGGAGAAGGAGAGAATGGCTGCACTCATAAGTTGGATAAAGTTTCTAATTGCAATTCGCTCCGGTGATGCCCTCGTTAACTCGTCATCGTTAAGGAGATGGAGAGAATTCCTGCACTCATAAGTTGGATAAACTTGACTACCATCATCTATTTCTTATTGTGTGCGGTAATGTTGTAACTGTGTCCTCACTGGTCGTGTGAGTTTCAAACATAATAGTAACCATAGACTAAGGTAAATACCTCCATTGTACTACCACCCCAAATATGGTTATTAATACAGTTATTATTATAATTGTAATCCCTCTTACGAGGGGAATGAAGATGACACGCCTGTTCATCATCTCCAATCTTTGTTTACATTCGGTGGCCGCCATTGCTGAACAAGCTTAGTGCTACTCCAGACGACTTGATAACCACGATTCCTGACGACGAATTGTGTTGTTTGCTCGGCTAAATCGCGTGTAATGATAGCGTTGAGAGCATTGCAAGCGCATCAGGCGAGCTCCTCGAATGAACGAGCGAGTTTCACGACATGTTTTGTTATAATCTAGAAATGTGCGGCATTGCGATACAGAATGGATTTGAGAACGATTGGATGGAAGGTTTTCGAGACATAACCTCTAAAGTTGAAAGTTTTATCTGGAAACTTTCTCAAGAAACACAGGTTATGACGTCACAAACACTTCATAACGTCTCAAACAGTTTATGACGTCACGAACAGTTTATGACGTCACAAACAGTTTAGGACATCACAAACAGTGTATGACGTCACAAACAGTTTAGGAGGTAAAATCACAAAATCCTTTGTTATCAAATTTGCCATGTCGCATTTATCGACATTTCTAGCTAAAAGCTGTTCTCAGTAAGTTAACGCGGTTGTGGTCCATCATAGGCTTTAAGTCGATTATTATGCCGCTTGATGCTCGAAATATCACAATCACGTAACTGGATGGCAACCAGCTGTCTTATGCAAGGATTCCACGATTTAAAAGCAATCTGGAGAGCTTATAAAACAGCGCTCTCAGCAGGGTGAACACTGGTTTATGAATCTAGTAAAGTATCAGGTTTCCAGTTCATTGGCCACAGCAGGGTGAGGGCTACCCTCAGCAGGGTGAGAGCTACCCTCAGCAGGGCGAGAGCTACCCTCAGCAGGATGAGAGCTACCCTCAGCAGGGTGCGAGCTACCTTCAGCAGGGTGAGAGCTACCCTCAGCAGGGACAGCTACCCTCAGCAGGGTGAACACTGGTTCATGAATCTAGTTAAATATCAGGTTTCCAGTTCATTGGCCACAGCAGGGTGAGGGCTACCCTCGGCAGGGTGAGAGCTATCCTCAGCAGGGCGTGAGCTACCCTCAGCAGGGTGAGAGCTACCCTCAGCAGGGTGAGAGCTATCCTCAGCAGGGTGAGAGCTACCCTCAGCAGGTTGAGAGCTACCTTCAGCACGGTGAGAGCTACCCTCAGCAGGGAGGGCTACCCTCAGCAGGGTGAGAGCTACCCCTAGCAGAGTGAGAGCTACCTTCAGCAGGGTGAGAGCTACCTTCAGCAGGGTGAGAGCTACCCTCAGCAGGGAGAGCTACCCTCAGCAGGGTGAGAGCTACCCTCAGCAGGGCGAGAGCTACCCTCAGCAGAGTGAGAGCTACCTTCAGCAGGGTGAAAGCTACCCTCAGACGGGTGAGAGCTAACTTCAGCAGGGTGAGAGTTACCCTCAGCAGGAAGAGCTACACTCAGCAGGGTGAGAGCTACCCTCAGCAGAGTGGGAGCTACCTTCAGCAGGGTGAGAGCTACTCTCAGCAGGGTGAGAGTTATCCCCAGCAAAGTGCGAGCTACCTTCAGCAGGGTGAGAGCTACTTTCAGCAGGGTGAGAGCTAACTTCAGCAGGGCTATAGTTACCCTCAGCAGGGAGAGCTACCCCCAGCAGGGTAAGAGCTACCCTCAGCAGGTTGAGAGCTACCCTCAGCAGGGTGAGAGCTACTCTCAGCAGGGTGAGAGCTACCCCCAGCAAAGTGAGAGCTACCTTCAGCAGGGTGAGAGCTATCTTCAGCAGGGCGATAGTTACCCTCAGCAGGAAAAGCTACCCCCAGCAGTGTGAGAGCTACCCTCAGCAGGTTGAGAGCTACCTTTAGCAGGGTGAGAGCTACCCTCAGCAGGGAAAGCTTCCCTAAGCAGGGTGAGAGCTACCCCCAGCAGAGTGAGAGCTACCTTCATCAAGGTGAGAGCTACCTTCAGCAGGGTGAGAGCTACCCTCAGCAGGGAGAGCTACCTTCAGCAGGGTGAGAGCTACCCTCAGCAGGGTGAGAGCTACCCTCAGCAGAGTGAGAGCTACCTTCAGCAGGGTGAGAGCTACCCTCAGCAGGGTGAGAGCAAATTTCAGCAGGGTGAGAGTTACCCTCAGCAGGGAGAGCTACCCTCAGCAGGGTGAGAGCTACCCTCAGCAGGGTGAGAGCTACTCTCAGCAGAGTGAGAGGTACCTTCAGCAGAGTGGGAGCTACCCTAAGCAGGGTGAGAGCTACCCTCAGCAGAGTGAGAGCTACTCTCAGCAGAGTGAGAGGTACCTTCAGCAGGGTGGGAGCTACCCAAAGCAGGGTGAGAGCTACCCTCAGCAGAGGGAGAGCTACCCTCAGAAGGGTGAGAGCTACCCTCAGCAGGGAGAGCTACCCTCAGCAGAGTGAGAGCTACCCTCAGCAGGGTGAGAGCTACCCTCAGCAGAGTCAGAGCTACCTTCAGCAGGGTGGGAGCTACCCTAAGCAGGGTGAGAGCTACCCTCAGCAGAGAGAGAGCTACCCTCAGAAGAGTGAGAGCTACCCTCAGCAGGGTGAGAGCTACCCTCAGCAGGGTGAGAGCTTCCCTCAGCAGGGTGAGAGATACCCTCAGCAGGGAGAGCTACCCTCAGCAGAGTGAGAGCTACCCTCAGCAGGGTGAGAGCTACCCTCAGCAGAGTGAGAGCTACCTTCAGCAGGGTGGAAGCTACCCTAAGCAGGGTGAGAGCTACCCTCAGCAGAAAGAGAGCTACCCTCAGAAGGGTGAAAGCTACCCTCAGCAGGGTGAGAGCTACCCTCAGCAGGGTGAGAGCTACCCTAAGCAGGGTGAGAGATACCCTCAGCAGGGTGAGAGCTACCCTCAGAAGGGTGAGAGCTACCCTCAGCAGGGTGAGAGCTACCCACAGCAGGGTGAGAGCTATCCTCAGCAGGGTAAGAGCTACCCTCAGCAGGGTGAGAGCTACCCTCAGCAGGATGAGAGCTACCCTCAGCAAGGTGAGAGTATGGTGACCGCTGAATACCCTCGGCATTCACTATGAATTTCATTCGGCTACATGGTGCTATGGGCTGTATATAAATCTATTCCAATGTAATATTATGAACTAAAATTAGGTTTTAATACTCGCTGACTACCGCACCTCGGGATTCTTCTTACTAATATATATCAACTTGCTATAATTCAGTTTTTCTTCGTCAATCTTTATACATTCTTTTAATTTCCCTCTTTCTTAGTGGAAATAGAGCAACGTCATTATATTTTCTTCTAAAACAATGTCTCTCTCTTTCATGGCTCCACATGCCCTGTTTCACCCCCGCTATTGTATCATCCTGTCATCCCGGCGAACAGGACAACAATTAGCCAGGCGAGAACGTATAGAGGATACAAAGGCAGGGTACTGAGCAGTGCAGGGCATGGGATGCGGGTGCCCGGCGATGCTGTGTACCGTCCCAACTGTCCCGAGGGCAACGCAGTGCACTTCGGTCCGGCGGTGCAGGAGCATCAGCAGTGGGTACCTAGTCAGGATGTGTGAGGGTGGCCGGTATGGGCGCTGATAAGGACACTTTATGTGATATCAATACCTTGGTCTATGATCTTGTGCTTGAAATAACGACGTCTCGTTACCAAAAGTGTTCTTACAAGGGCAGTAGTTTTGTATAATTAGGAGTTGAGGGCTATGCGATTGATTATATGTATGTA
>SDVV010007856.1:0-17525 GCA_016164225.1 Gammarus roeselii | reverse complement strand
CAAAAATCTATAGTATTTGATTAAATCCATCCGCTTTTTCCCTTGCATGTATTTATTTTCAGAGTTTCATCAGGGCACAGCGTCAAGTTTCAATTAGTGGGCGCAGATACTTACACGTATTTTTCCATCCGTATGTCTGTGGGGGACTAAACGAGTTTTAGATTATATTTATATATTTATTACATAGATACACGGGAGCATGGTTACATAGGAACATTTTCATCAATCTATTTTCATAATTTTAGTCGCGGTTGCAGGTTTATACGCTTCACGTATTTTTCCAATGCGTACGACTATGGATAATGAAACCTGTTCAAGTTTATTAGAATTATTTATTTATTACATGGTTACATAAGAACATTTACATATTAGAAGCAGTCATTTGAAAATGTTACCACTAATCGCTATCGTAGAGGCAGACCTTTATCCGTCAATGTCATACAGAGACCTTATCTCGAGTCGCACTCCTGTCATGACCCTGCCTAATAGCCAGATTGCATCTGTACATGTTAGTTTACGGTACCTTTAATCACTTGCCGCATTCTGGTAGGAATATTGTTATAACACATTTGGACATGCAGTAGGGGACCCCCTTCGGCAAAAAGTTGGAGACGCTTTGGAAAATTGGGTGAGATGAGCTTGCTCGTATGCATGTGTTATGTATGCATAGTAATGATCGGTTGATATATGTTGAATTTGTATTGTGTTTGAGATTTTGAATAGTTATCTCGTACAGTTATAGGAATTTTTAGAATATTTTAGGTTTGCATCGTCCATGCAGCACACTATTTCAGGCATAATTGGTCTGTTATTGCATCATTACTCTAATTTTTATTATAAATTGACCATTTTAGTAGATTTCATTCAGTTTTGTATATTATCTGAACAGTTTCCATTTTCGATGCAAAGTATTTGGTTTTTATACAATTATAGGGATATTACGTTCGTATCTGCAATGTAGAACATTATTTCAGCTTTAATTTACTTACATGTTGTATAGTTTAATGTTTTATATATATTTTTTTACATCCTGTTACAATGTTTGACGTGGATATTATGGATATAGAAAATTCGATGTGTTATAAACTCGGTCTGGTTGTTAGCTTATTGTAGGACCATACTTCAATGTTTAAGAGTTGGAGGACTCCCCTAGGCCTAATCTCGTTGTGTTTGTTTGTATGTATAAGTGGACCGATTTACCATGATTGATACCTTAGTGTATTAATGTTTTATGTGAATTAGAGCAGAGTAGAGAATTACGTAGTTATTTTTGTTATTGTTGTAGGATTTTTTTTTCCATGATAATCATGGGAATGTATGTTCAAGAGGTGTAAATCCGTACTACATCTTTGTGGAATTTCGTCCTCGAACCCTAGCAAGTGTGTAGTGTAACGTTTTAGAAGACTATTTACTGGACGGATTGGTCCTGGTGTAGAGGGGGTTTTTACTCTCTCTGGCGGTCATTTGGAGTTTGTCCAAGTTCAATGTGATTTTGTAAGTTTTGTGGATGTTGGTCTCAAGTTCCATTTGTTTGTTAGAGAGGTTGTACGATGAGCTGATGGTCTTTGTAGGGATTCACTTAGGTCGTCAGTGAACAGAACCCCAGCATTTTTTTGGTCACACTGTTTGAGACTCATGTCAGGCTCATTCATGACAACTATACCAGTGTATAGATTCTTGGTTATGTCCAGGATGTGACTTTGCTCGACGTTGTTCAGAGATTATGGACTAACCAGATGCATGGTATGTCTCAGGTATTGTACCATGACTGGGTGTTACCTCTAAATTTGTTATATATCGGTGGTAGATTGCTGAGAAGTAACCTAGTAAAGCATTGTAGAGTGCGTTGTTATGACACAGTGGGTTTCGATTTTGTCCTATTATAGATATTATATCTTAGTAAGGTTTAGGAATTCTTTCAAATTGTACGGATACCGTAATATTATTATTTGTTATGCATAAACTCAGTGTTAGACGGTATGACTGTTATGCTGTTATGTTATTAGTATACGATCTCAGTCATGAACCAGATCACGTGGGATATTGGAGTAGGATTTATCATCTGGGTGTTGTAGGATACACCGTATAAAATAGTTAATCAGTGTCGGTTGTGGTAGAGTAGATAATCTTATTTAGCAATATTATATTTGTTGTAGGTTCTGATTGATTATCATAGGAATATATCTGTATTTGACACATTCGCATAATTTCATGAAATGTTGTTTATAAATTACGCTTAATTGGATGTAATGATCCAAAATATTGATATGCTTTACCTGTCGACGTCGGATTTGGGTCCGGTTCCATGTCATCTTGGAGAACTAATCTACCGGATTTGTGTAGAGTGTTAGTGTTAAAATTCTTCAAAAATTTAATGTACATCTCAATTATGTTATCCGCTCGCACGTCTTTACTAGCTGCTCATTCCCGTATGTCTTACTTTAATAAATGTTTGTGATCCGTTTGCAGTTTGTACACTTAGAAGTTATTTATTAATTCAGGGCTTTGTTATGAGATTGCGTTCCAATTCAGAATATCTAACTTATTCGAGCATTCACCAGATCCACTGGAGCATTTTTCACTATAGGTTTGTAATGTAGAGGGACCGAAAACCTAACCCATCCTAACCGATCTTAACCAATTTTTTCCCCGTTTTCATACTTATGTTAGGTATTTCTTCATTGATTTAAGCTTCATTCATATAAAATCTATCCACTTGACTCGCAGTTTTACCAATCTTTTGCATATTGTGTACTCCCAGGGAAAGGGGGTAAATGTGGGACGCGCGGGACACGCGGGGACTCCGGGTTTCGGGGTTTCGGGAACCCGGGGGACTTGGAAGACCAGGAAGATTTGGGGGGACCCACTTGGACCCTTCTGGGGCCGTTTGGGACACCCGTTAAACCTACTCTGTATCTACTTTGAACCTACTCTGAACCTACTCTGAATGTACGTTAAACATACTCTGAATATACGTTAAACCTACTCGGAATATACGTTAAACCTACTCTGAATCTACGTTAAACCTACTATGAATCTACGTTAAACCTACTCTGAATCTACGTTAAACCTACTCTGAATCTATGTTGAACCTACTCTGAATCTATATAGAACCTACTCTGAATCTACGTTGAACCTACTCTAAATCTACGTTGAAGCTACTCTAAATCTACGTTGAACCTACTCTGAATCTACGTTGAACATACTCGTAATCTACGCTGCACCTACTCTACCACTCTTCAATTGCCCTACGGGGGAGTCTGCATCAACTTCGCGTAGGGACTACAGTGGAAAACGGAAGCTACTACTACTACTACTACTTACTCTGTATCTATGTTAAACCTAATCTGAATCTACGTTAAACCTACTCTGAATTTACGTTAAACCTACTCTGAATCTACGTTAAACCTACTCTGTATCTACGTTGAACCTATTCAGTATCTATTACTACCTATTCGGTATCTACGTTGAATCTACTCTGTATCTACGTTGAACCTAATTTGTAACTACGGTGAATAAACTCTGTAACTACGGTAAACCTACTTTGTAACTACTGTAAACCTACTCTGTAACTACGGTAAACCTACTCTGTAACTACGGTAAACCTACTCTGTAACTACGTTAAACCTACTCTGTAACTACGGTAAACCTACTCTGTAACTACGGTAAGCCTACTCGAAATCTACGTCAAACCAACTCTGAATCTACGCTGCGCCTACTCTACCACTCTTCAATCCTCCTACGGGGGAATCTGCAATAACTTCGCGTTGGGACCCTGGTGGGATACAAATAATCAAACTACTACTACTTTATCCTACCTGGATAAATAAATTGCAGTAAAACAACTAGACCGCGTAGCTGTGAACTTTGTGTTGCGTTGCTGTCGGAGCTGACTTTGCCCGTGTAGACGTAAACCTTGTACTAATCTCGACGATGTTACTTACCTGTGCGCACTGCGTGCATACATAATTCTCGTGAAGTTCTAAATGATTGAAGGCGGAGATTAGTTTCGTCTAAACATTGTCCTTGAGCGCACCAGCGTGCGTCTGACACGACTGCAATCTTTAAAATGTTCTAACTTTGACAACGTTGTTTTTCTTGCATGCCGATGCGTGCGAGCCTACTGGAATCCATGATCGTCTAGCCCTACGGGGGAGCCTATTATGACTCACGTTGAGGCTCCGGTGGAAATGAGGCTTACATCAAATCAAATCTGCATCTTTCATCACTTTTACTAATTCGCTAGCCGGTCTCACGAACAACAATTATACATCATTAGCACATAATGTCATTCTGTCATTTTCGAGAGGGTTTCCACAGTTACTAAACAGAAGGAAAAGGACAGATCCTAGAACCGATTCTTGGGTCATTTTTTCGTTTAACACGACAGACTGGGACCGATGCCTGAGGTAGCTTTCAAACCAAGATGTTTGGATCTCTAGTTGTATAGTGTTTTTCAGCAGAGTGTCGTGATTTTCATCGTCAAATGCTTTTGAGAGGTCCAGCAGCACCAGTAATGGATAGACAATTGTTGTTGATAACTTTGTATACAAGTTATGAAATTTTCGATAGTGCGACTTCAGTTGAGGTCTTCCGTCTGTATGCATACTGAGAGTCTTTGATCAGGTTTTCTTCCTCTGGGTAGTCGAGGAGATGCCGTGCAATAATTTTTTCCTAATTAGTAAAATTACTTGTAGGAAGCACTTGTGTCGATGATTTGAGGGTCGATTACCTCCCAAATTTTATGGATAGTTTCGATGAGCGCATGTTGCCAATTTTGAGGGAAAGTATTTGTTGCAATGGATGTGCTGATGAGCAGTTGAAGATACGGCAGATCAGTTTTTAACCCGTGCTTGAGGTACTGTAACTGTATGCAACCGTCCGTACATGAATTGGTATCTTTAAATTGCGGAGACAATTTCTAGTCTGCTTACTGGCTCGGTGACCACATTTGAGTTGTTATGAGGAGGAACTGTGTTTCGAGTTGCTTATGCATTACCGGGGTTTCATGTACAACCGAATAAATTTCGTTGGGTTCGATCATTATTTTTGTATGTGTGCTAACTACCGTTAGCAAAAAAGTCGTTGAAAGATTCTACGGTTCTACATAATTTTCTTGACTGAAATACTATTTTGAATTCTAGTGTGGCGTAATGTTCCCATGGATGTTGCAGTTTTTCTTTTCCGTTTTTGCTTCTCTAAATCAGCAAGATGTGCATCTGACTTTGCTTTGAGTGTCGGTTTTTGTGCGCGTTTCCTTCGCGATTTGTAAACCATTCATAACACATTTAAAACACGCGATTCATCTGTTAAATCCTTGCTATGTGCGTCGGTAATAATTGGAAGAAATTCGAAAACGCAAGTCTCTACAGATTATTGCACGCCATATTTCACGTGGCGGTGTCTAGGCGATACAAAAACGTAAATTTAGGAGTCTACGCTCACGGAAAACGCAAATGGAGGCGTCTACGCTCACGGAAAACGCAAGTTTTGATTGTTTATCATCACATGTAGGAGATATTGTTTTTGAAGTATATGTTTTCTATATAGTAATATTTATTTTTCAGTTCATGTATTTATCGCATTAAACCCTCCATGTTTTTTCATTGGGTGATTTGACCTGTATTGGGTAGCATGTTGAGTGAATGTGTAGTATACATATTTATTGATAGTATATGTTTATTTATGATTATTTGTATATCGTATTATTTAGTGCCACAGGCATCGCTGATGTCGAATTTTCAATGGGTATTTATTGAATTGCTCGACCTGTAACTTATTTTGTGGGATATATAGCGTTTGTGTTAGAATTTCAACTGGCTGATGCTTTCATTGCTCGAGCATCAACATTCTTTGGTGTGATGGCCTGTTATTTATATTGTATTTACATGAATGCAGTATTATGTAGGTTCTTTGCTATTAATGAGCAAAAGCTATAGTATTGGATTGAATCCAGCCGCTTTTTGCAATTGCATTTTTCCCAGTTACAGTATATCTACAGTAGGACACTGTCATCGCAGACAGTATCACGGTGTCACTGCCTCGCTAGCGTAGCGGTAGACCTCTATCAATCACTGTTATAGGCTCAGACATTATCTTGTCGACTTGAGAGTGCCGTCTAATCGCTAGATTTCATCTCTACATGTCAGTTTAGGAATCAGTAATTACTCTCTGTATATATTACATTCAAGATTTAGTGCGGTTTCTGTTTGGAACTGATTATATATATTTATATGTATATCACTACGATACCTTAGGTAACAGAGTGCAATTTCAATTGCGTGGTATTTATCATATTTTGATGCAAGGCAGGAGGTGTTGTATCGCAATTCATTACAAGCCATGTTGCATACCTGCAATTCTTTGCATGGGCCTTTGCGTTTAGTATATTGCAAACAAATGTGTACACTTTATATTTTATTGATAATAGATTTATAACACATATTTTTTATGGAATTTCATGGGATTACCATTTATACGAGAACATAATCATGAATCCAACGGTGGACGCCGGCAACTGTACGAGGCGTAGGTAAAGTCTCCGGCTGTCCCTCTGGTCGTATCTTGATCGGACGCGTCAGAGGCACTTGGCGGTCACTTTTATCGATGATAAATATTTTCTTTCTCGGTTAGAGGTGTCGGCTCATCAAGCAACGATAGAGCGTCTGTTTTATGCGGTCGTTTGGTGCCTGTTTTATGCGGTCGTTTGGTTTGGAATTATGTTGTATTTTAATCATTTTTATTTTGAATGTTTTATTGTTTATAGTATTTATACGAGTTTCTTTTCTACGGTTGCCGTGTTGGGTATACGTGACCACTTGCTATTTATTCATTATGGCAACTTTGAGCAGTATGTTTCCGATTAGGTATCTGTACATAGCCCATATCGGACAAATTATTGGTTAAAAATATCTGAGTCAGTAATTAGTGCCCTTTCACCAGGAGTATCGGGGCATCACGTAGCGCAATTAAATGATGATATATAGATAGGATAAATAGAGATGGGTGGCTCGGTACGTATAGCGTATAGTCGTGTTTTCATGATACATTGTGTTGTTACTTTTACGTCTTGATTATGTACAGAATGCAGGTTAAATTGTATTAAGGAATTACACCTCGTTCGGTTGTTAGCTAACGATTAAGCTTGTTTGAATTGTTATAATAGATGGTTGTCTTATAATGGGGTATGAGACATACATTTTAGTATTTTGTTACTGGTACATAAGAATAAAGCTATCCGGTCTGGCTGCCATCTGTCCATAGCTTGCCATTATGATTGTAGTATTGTGATGTTTTGACTATATCCAAAAAATGTTTGGTATGTTAGGCATGGCCATAAGGTTTCTTGATAGATACGGGATTTTTGATTGGCAGTTAGCGTGGAGAAGGGTTACATTTGTATCAATTTACTTGAGATCTATGATTTATCAGCAGAAAGTCTATCGGATTTATATATTTTATAAATATATATATATATATATAGTTTTTTTCCACACCATTTCCTGAAGGTTTCAGACATGTATATCGTCACATATCATGGTAGGTTACATGCTAGTTGTTTTTCTCGTACATTCTGTTTTGTACATTCTCTGTAGAGTTTCCATCTTCAATGCAACGGTATTGGATATTGTTTATACAATTATAGGAATATTAGGCTATCTTGTGTTTGGTTTATTGTATATTTAATGTAGGAACATACTTCAATGTCTTAGGAGTTAATGGAGTCCCCTAGGCAAAAGTTCGTTGTGATTATGTTTATTTGTATAAGTAGACCGATTTACTATGATGGATACCCTAGTGTATTACTTTTTTTTTCAATCTAGCTTAAAGCAGAGTTGAGAATTTCATAGTTATTTTATTATTGTTGTATGATTGTTGCACGGTAATCATAGGAATATAAGTTTAAGAGGTGTAAATCCGTACTACATATTTTTTACAATTTTCGTCATTAAACCCTAGCTAGTGTAGGAAAGAGTCAGCATTTGGGACCAGGTCATGTTTGAGTAGGCCCTTGTTACCTCTGGGGTGCCTCAGGGCAGCATCCTGGGTCCTATCCTTTTCCTCATTTATGGAAAGGACGTGGATGCGGAGGTTCTGTCCAAGGTATCTTAATTTGAAGACGACACGAAGTTCTGCCATGCAGTATGGAGGGAGAGAGGCATAGTCGAGATTCAACAAGATCGCTAAAAACTCATCCAATGATCAGAGCTTGTCAGATGCCCTCCAATATTGCGAAATGTACCGTTATGCACATGGGGTGACGCTATTCCAACTTCTGCCACACAATGGCAGGAAGCGATCTTCCCACTGTTGTCCAACAGAGAGACTTGGACGTTCTCATCTCGAAAGTATTGAAATGGGACGCGCTGGTAGAAGGAAGTTACAAGATAACAAACCGCAACCATTATTTCATCTCCCGTAACTTCTTCTGCAAAACAAAGGACATAGCATTGCCGTTGTACAAGTCCCTCGTCCGTCCTTAGGGCTCATAGCCAAACAGGAACGCATCCAGCATCGTGCTACTAAGCTCATCCCGCAGCTACGCCACCACAGCTACGCGAATACGCTTATAGAGCTTGGCCTCATCACCCTCGAGCTACAAAAACTGAGGGCCCAGCTCATCAAAACTTTCAACTGTCTGAAAGAATTCAAGAACGTAAGCCCTGTCTGTCTCTTCGACAGGGACTACAATATTCGTAACCGAAACAGAGGAGCGAAATTTGTGGAAAAACGTTTCGCTACGATTATAGCGCAGCACTTTTTCTCGATCGCTCTCTCACTGATTTGGAACAACCTACCAGCTGCGGTAGTTAGTTCTGAATCCGTGGATGCGTTCAAAAAGCGCTCGACAAACACAGGGATACGTTAACAGTTTACCGTGCAAACGTCGAGGTTTTCCAGGAGCTGTCTAGATTATTATTAGTACAGCGAACAAGCTTGACACGGCTCTGTTTACAATCCAAGTTAATATTTCTCATAATTTTATTACTATTAACAATAATAATCGTGTTGTCGCTGGTAGTAGTCATTGTTAATTGTTACTGCTAATTTTAAAATTGGTAACAATTATTATTCATATTCAACTCAAGCGAGTTACCATCTCCATATCGGAACGTTTTCAGTACAGACAGACTGATAATACTTGCACCTCTGAAGGATCATTCCTACCGGGCTGTATCGGTGCGAGTGGTTACGGTAGCAAACATCCACCCCTAAACACACGTCAGAGCCACCGGTACTGGGTGTGACCCTACGAGGCCTTCTGCTGCCCTAATCATTTAAACGGAGACAAGAAGATGCAGGGGACTATGGTATCCTGAGAATCGAAATCGTTTAAAAGGAGAGCCCGGCTCAAACTCGATGCGGCGGTGACGGATATGACTGATACCCTATTTTTACTTTCAATTTGTATTATTTTTTGGTGGTTCGCTTGGATGAGAGTCGGTTGGTGGCTCAGCGGCACCTACCGACGAGGCGCAACTGCAGCTTTCACCCCACACCCCAGGGTATACGGGAATCTAACCCGCATCAAGAGGAGTGCTCGTGCTCAACTCAATGATGCGCGTAGATTCGAAGGATATCATCCATTGTAGAGGTATGAGTATCTTCCCATGGAGGAACCCTGTACGATGGTATCCTCTCTTTTTTTTCCTTCTTCCCTCCTTGTTTCGGAGGAGGGGGGGGGGGGAAGATAGCTAACAATTATCACAAAGGATTGCCCATCTTTCCGTGTTAACAACGTGTGGGACCTACTGAAACAGTACTCCATGCAGATATCCCTCTGGAATCTCACCTTGAAACATGACAATATACTATTGCACCTAGTGCAACCCTATTTTTTGAAAATCCACTTTTGGCATCTCACCTTCAAGTAATATGTATAACCTTCTGAATACTAACAACTAACTCTGTTCCCACCTTCACAAGCAGACCCTCTTCCGGAGCGATGATCGATGAAGCGAGAAGAACTCCTTTTTTTCGTGCAGCACAGATTCGGGGCAGGACCTGGTGCTGCAGGGAGCAGAGCGACATATAGTTGTTAACTTCTTTTCCGCATGTGTTTATCGTGCTGACATTGAGATGACCACCGTAAAGGTAGTGGGTATCTTTCTACGGAGGACCCTTCTGACACAACGCTAAATTTCAAAATTAAATGTTTTTTTGCCTCCCATCTGACTAGATTCTGCGACCATTATTTTCCGAATGTGACGAATATACAATTTTTTTTACTAAACTCAGGAGCTGCCACAAGCAACTTTTTTTGTACGTGTGCGTGAGATGTCTTTCTGACATCTCTCATTGAAATGCGAAATACTTATCCATGACCAACCACACGTGTACAGACGATTTACGTTTCTGAACCCTAGGGGATAACATCTCCCAGTCAGCTGGGCGTGGAGCTTCCTCATATCTCGCACTTATCAACATAGCATGACTCTTTTGAAAATTTTGACCTAGACTCTTGATCAGCCAAGGCCAGGTCCATCCCTAGGAGAGGTTATTCTTACGATCTCGCCTTGAAGTGCGACAGCCTTCAAGGATCCACTGGCGCACAGCTGACTTAATCTTTTGAGCACATGGAGAAGAACCACTAACCAGGAAACTGACGGGGGGCTCCTCCTAAATGTGCACACACTTGTCATAATCTAGTAACCAAATGCCCAGTTATAGCAGACTCTTCATATCTCAATTCGCCCCGGTCTTGAAATCTGAGTCCTTCTGTTCCAACCTCTGGGGTAAGCCAACTGGCATGCCTCGAGGAAAAGTACGAGTTCGTTGAGCGTATGGGCGCGTCCGTCTCTGCTCGACCGTCTGAGATGCGATCGCCAAAAAACCTAATTACTTCTCTTCACATCTCTATTCCCGCTGTTATGAGAATATAATCTGACACTCGATCATTTTTTCCAGGCATAAATGTCCCGGATAGTAGTGGGGTGGTAGCCAGTATAGGTACTGGTAATATCAGCTGTGGCCCTTCTCTTTGCTATCCTTGCAATCTTCCTTTTCTGAATGTGTGCGTGAATTTCTAAAGCTTCGTTGACTATCCCCCACCCTTTTTTTAGAGAAACAACTCAATAAGAGCCCGTGTGCTCGTTTTGTTTCCCTAATCTAATCTACTACTACTACTACTACTACTACTACTACTACTACTATAGATGTTCTTCTTGCTCTTGTCTGAAATGTCCCTTTGCTCACCATACTTTTACAAGTGGTGGTCAATCGTGGCATTCAAAATTAAATGTTAGCTGGTAACTCTAAAGAGGATATCCTTGAAGCGGTGGGCGTCTTTGAGGCTGTCAGAGTCTTTGGGCCCTCTGGACAATAGAAATCTTGTAAAGTCTGTCTTGCTCATCCAAGCCTACCTTTGCAGTATCTGAACAGGCAGATAGCGACCGTATTCTGAGTCGCAGCAACATCTGAGGTAGCTTTGGCACCATGGATGATCCAGCGTACAAGCAATCATCAAGACTGCATCAATATGTGGTTGTGCTGAACAATCAATCATATACCACGCGCAACGGTGTTGTCGGAGATTTTTTTTCACAGTATGGTGAGGAAGATAGTGGCACACTTCTGATGGCTTCGTGTCACTTACCCTTTCTATAAGGCCTCTTTTAATTGCTCTTGCATTACCCTGTCATAGTGCTCCAACAGTTCAGGCTCCGATCTCAAACGACTAAGATTGCTTCTCAGCCTCCCCTGTGCCAAATGGTAATTTAATGGCGGCGTGGGATGAGCCGCCTTTCATGGCAATCTGGCCACGTACTTGCCCTGTGAGAATATGATGCTGTTGTTGAACTGCTCGAGAGCTGTTTTATCATCTGGGTGTGCTTCATCGCAATAAGCTGATATTTCTTCTAGGTTTCTTTGTTTGATACTGCTGCCTTAGGTGCAGGGAGTATATTGACTTGAGTGTTACTTTAAACTTCCTTTATGAGAGCTGATAGTTCGTCTCCTAACTTAGAACATATTATTGTAAGTCCATCACCCTTTTTCTCAGAAAAAAACAAAATCATAGTAGTGATATGCTCCAATGAGCATATCAACTGGGTAGTGGACTGCATTTCAAACTTGTCAGCCAAGTAACGCCCCTTGACCTTAGGCGTTCTGTAATCTCACTGACACCATTCATGTTGAGTCTTTCAGCTAACGAGTCGCCACCACTTCCATGCAAATGATCTCACGTGTCGACACTTGATGACATTTTTTTATTATTTTTGGCTTCAGTTCCTTTGCTGTTGAAACCGTCGATGGTCAGGATGGCATGTGGCCATGTTGTGTCATCATTGCTTGAGATTTCCCTTTTGATGAAGGATCTCTGAGCTCCCCTCCCTGTTTCAAACTGCGTTCCATTCTCGCTTTCCAAACGCACCATTGCTCTGGGTAGAGCGGATTTATTGTAGTTACGCTAGTGCGAGTGTTAGCTGCAGAGCTTGCAGCTACTGCAGTTGTAGACTTGCATTGTTTGCAGTTGGCTTATCATTTCGTCGATCAATGCTTCGTTTGAAGCAGAGAGCACCAAGATGCCCAGAGATTTTGCAGTTCTTACAGAACGGTGCTCCCTCAGGGCAAGGAACAGAACAGTGACCTTACTTCAAACATTTAAAGCCTAATCTCAACACAGGCACGCTAGATTTCTTTGCATTATGAGTCTAATGTTTTAAACAGCGATATAGTGAATGATCTTCCGTGCAAAATTTATGTCCAGATGCTTTTATTTGGAAGAATCCCAGTCGACCGGAATGCTAACTATTTGAATTGCTTCTTGAAATTATTTGATGGTTTGGCGTCCGTCTTTCATTTACCAATGGCTTGGACTTAGTCTCATAGTTCTCGAGTCGAGTAGTCTCTGACATAATGCTTCTCGAAGATCAGCCAGATTCCATGTAACATCCGGATCTCTCACTCTACTGCAAGTTTCTTAAATCCTTGAGGGTAGTTTACGTTTCCTCCTGTGAGCCACTATAGAGGAAGAGTCTGCGCAAACATTGGAACCGATCCCTGCTGTCTTTAGATGACAAAAATTTATTTTCCCGCATGTCTGAACGCTTGCAGGTATAAAACTAATTCAGTAGATACTGGAAGATCATCAAGTGTGTGCAGATGTAACATCTTGATGCGATACTCAATTGTTTCCGCACAGCTTCTCCAGCTTCTATATTGCTGTGGGATGCTTCATCGGTTGGGACACAACCGGCCAGTACATTTCTAGCAGCACCCTTCAATTTGCTCTGCAAGTATTGGAGTTTTTAATGGGTTCGAGGTCTCAATTGTTATGAACGTCAGAAGTTTGCCAGAATAATACGTTCATAAGGATATTTTCTGAAAAGCTCTGCATCTCTATAATATCATAATCCCCACATTTCTGTTGGAAGAATTGCTTACTGATTCTGCAGATTCACTAACTGGTCTTGATTGTAATTCCCTTCTCTGTCTTCTAATTTTTACAAGGGTGTCTATAAGAGATCGAGCAATCATGATGTTCATCTCCTAGTTTGGCAATGCTTCTTCTAGATTGTTTCCATCCTCATCAGCGACTTCACGGGCCTCTTCAATGCATGTTCCAGCAGTGGAAACAATTCACTTGATCTTGTCCTGATTTCCCTCCCGTGGCGTTGAAATAAGTTGTGTCGCAACACGCCTCGATCTTATCCTTAATCTCCGTAAGCTTGCTTCGCAAGCGAGTACACAAGGTCACCAGAACTGGGAATTTCTGGTTCGTTTCCATTTGGAAATTCGATTATTACTAAAAATATTACTCAAATCATTATTCAATAATTACGAAACATATACAACCAAATTCATCCCCAATTGCACACACTGGACCATCAATATAAAAGGACTTCAAAATATGCAATAATGTAGGGTGGGTTGAAGTCACAACAAATTCCTGAAAATATAGCACACATTCTTCAAGAGAAAAAAATTGCAATGTAGATTACAAATCGAGATTTTGCAACAATTGGCTTTGGATTGTCAACAATTTTTCATACGGTGCGACATTTCCTAATTTTTCTCTTTGATTCTCAAAGAAATCTCTTTCATCAATGAGCCTTGAGTTACTTCTCCTACAATAAAACCTAATTTTGCAAAACTTTATTGAAAGATGGACAAGAACTTTCTGGCATCAAAACGCCCGTTATCTATCCAATATCTCTCTGCTGTCTGTTCTGAGGAATTATTTATGAAAAATAATGTCACCATTTTGCAATGATGCAATGCAATGTTCTAAGGACCACTTCATCTTCTAAATAATTTGCTTCTTCGCAATAGCAATATTTTTATATCTGACTGCATGCCTGCTTACCAATTAATGAGTTTGACTTTGCTACCTTAATAATATTACAGGAACTGGTTCACGCTGATTTGGCCCCGTCCAAATTGAAATAGACTTTTCAACTCACGATGAATGATCAATTGCTTCATCATCGTCATTGTGGGAAGCTCAAATTATTTCAACAATGACAAGGCCGATTTCCAATAAAGTGGGTATCGACTGACACTCCTTTACCGGAAATTGGAAAGTGCTCTACATTTTAACTAAGGAAGGCTTACTTTACTATTGTTTTCCCTTATCCTTGACTACAGAACTAACTCAGATTTTACATCAAAATACCAAACTCCCCCCCCCTCCTAATCTCAGAACTGATGCATAGAGAATGGATTATTCAAGACCAAGGAGAAAAGAGGAGGGGTAGGAGTCGATAAGGCATCCCCTGCGCCTCCCCACTCACCCGTCAGGATGTTCCTCAGTTCATCTACATGTGGACGGACTAATCTATCTGTTTATACAGTTACTTCTATGTGCGACAATTTGGAATGTATACATTTCCCTCAGCCATTTCAGTCACTCCTGTCCCACTTGCCATGCCGGGTGGTAGACCTTATAAGTCTACACTGGGCAGTTACCCATCGAGACGATGAATACATAGGACATGTTACACAAACAAAATATAACAGGTAGAAAGGAGTGAATGCAGACTTTTACAATGCGTTCAAAGACGCACTCGGCACACGCTAGGATAAGTCTGACTGCCAGCTGGGTACGCCACTGCTTACCTAGTGTAGCAGAGAATGTTATTATTTTTTGTTACTATTGCAGTAAATATTATTAGTATCATTATTATAATATAGCATTTAATGTTTTCATTATGATTGTTATAACAATTAAATTATTGCTATTGTTGCTATTATCATAAATATTATTATTCTGCATATCCGAATTTTTTGTTGTCAATGGCATTTCCAATAGTAGCTATTAGTATTATCCATTCCTGAATGAACAATTCCTTCCGTAATGTATCGGTTAAGATTCTACGCCGTACGTAGATCTTTCCCAATCTACGTACGGCGTAAATTCGCAAAGGTGCCTTCCTTTTATTGCCAGTGTGTCAGCGTGGAATTAAAAACTACCTCTATCTTCCCCTTCCAGCGGATCCTGTTCCAAAGCGGTGACTGGTGCATCGGAGAGGATTCAACCGAGATCCGAGCCGGGATCCGGTGTGGCAGGGAACAGATAAACCTAGAAATCGTATTTACATCCCTTATCCCGATGTTTGAGTTGTCGTAATGTCCGACATTAAGATAACCTCTGTTGAGGTAATGGCATCAGAGGGCTCATTGTCGACAGGATAGTATTACCTGCGTAAAGTCATTGTAAAAATTGTGAAACTCCCGGCCTTTCTTTCGATTAATTTTTTGCGTTATATATTTTCAACATTTTAATGTTTCTGTGTGTTCCCTTAGATTTCCCCTCATGAGCTACCAAGAGCAACCATATTGTAAGATGTTCCAGTGACGACTCACATATATTATAAATGCAAAATGCTTTACAAGAAAAACCTCTCTTCAAGCACTTGAGGGGAAGCCCGTTGCCCAGGTAACTGAGCGTGGTGCTTCTAATTTTTTTAGGTTAACCAAAATTGCATAACAGGTATGCCAGTTTCTATATAGTCTTTATAGGTGCCGAGAGCGGATCTAATCCAAGCATAGGTCCCTCCGAAGTTTTACCTTTAAGCTGCTGCAGGCTCTTCTAGGAACTACAAGTGCACTGGGGACTTATTCTGCTAAACACTTGGAGAAGCACCATTGCTATGACACTTTGCGTGATGTTCTCCTGTTTGTTAGGTATGTTTTGAAAATGGCATAGCTCATTTGTTCATTTTGATCCAGTCTTAATACTCACCTAGCTGGGGTCCCAATACCAACCACTGTGGAAAGTCCGTCGAGCGTATGGGCGTGTCCGTCTCTAATCGACACTCTGGGATGCGACCGCCTGAGCCCTAAATATTTCTTTCCAATCTCCAGTCGCCCCTATCGTCTAATCGTCAATCTGACACTCGACCGTATTTTTTGCCAGGACTGAGATGGTTGTAGTGGGGTGGTAGCCTGTAGGTACTGCTGGGGATAGCTGTGGGCCTTCTCTCATTTCTATCCTCTATATAGCTTCTTTGAATATCCCCCACTCTTCTTTCTAGACTAGTCAACAACACGATGTGAGCATTTGGGCTGGTTTTGTTTCCTGAGTCCGCCAAAAAACTGTCGTATTGTCTATTACAGTAGGGTTTCCTTGTGGGCCTCTTTTTCTAATAATTTCATAACTGACAAATCGCAAGTAGGCCTGAGAACTGTTCTACTTGCTGATGATGCAGTCTGTCACGCCCAATCTGACAACCCAAAGTAATCCGTTGATCTTATTGAACTATTTAATCAAACTTTTTGGAAGGGAACAGATTCATTTAACGAGAAAATCAAACTAAATTGATGCTTGTTACTCTTCGGCATCAACTCCAAGTGACTAATGTTTTTCAACGGTAATGCATTAGAATGGGTATCTCATATCAAGTATATAGGCTGATACTCGACGATAGGATGAACATTTTAATTCATGGACATTGAATAGGTCTGTCAGAAGTTGAAGAAGGGATTTATATTCTGTGTCGCGAATATAAATGTTCTTCTATCAGTGTTCTTTGCACCGATGCTCGTTTATCATTATATTATTCCTTTGCGGACTCTCGTTTGTTACAATGATTTATTACCTGGAGAAGAGCTACCAACGTCAAAATTAATTATGTTCGAGTTACCCTGAATAAAAAAACGCAAATGTTTTTACGAATATCATATACCTCTCACACGTACTATTGATACGTGCAGAAATTGATAATCTACCACTCCTTCCTAGTCGAGTTTTCCTGTTTATCCTTGTAATATCGATCAGATGTTTTCACCAGGCTCTTTGAGACGCTCGTCTCTGAGTAAATTTCTGTTACGGGAAATTCAGGAATGAATGTACCTTTTGTGAGAGATGATGTTGAGGGAAATTTAACCGGCTTCCACTCCCATTTCAATGAAAGCATAAACACCATATTGAATTGAAAACTACGACAGATATTGATAACATATCTGAACAAATATTTTGAATTTGACTTTGGAAGGATAGAAACCTATCGGAAAATATATCACAGTAACTGGATCTCCATACAGGATGTGTCGCTGTATCCCACCGCTCTCACCGATATATA
>SDVV010007855.1:0-17525 GCA_016164225.1 Gammarus roeselii | reverse complement strand
ATACAGATATAAAAACACATCTGAAAATATAAAAATCAATGTTCGGTTATTATAACATTACAGTCCTTCTCAGATCACTCGTTTCAGTATACATTTTTTGTTGCACGGGCACGCTTAGGTGTGGCCACCGATTTTTGCCGAATTACCAAAAACGTTGCAGCGCTCACGAATATTCTCGCTCCAATAAAACAAAGCATGTTTGATATTATTGAAGTGTTTACGCAATATCGACTTGTCTTGGATAGAATCGGATTGCAAGCTTATCTCATGTGCAGCATTTAATTCGATGCCTTGTTCGATGTGAGTGTTCTAGAATCTTCATTAAAGATGAGTTCTGAAAAGGTAATAGTTTTCATTCTAAAAACCCAACATAAATCTCATTTTCTGATAATGAACTCACCGCCTAAACCCACTTGTTACGTTGTCACCGGCGTGACAAAGCTCCTTTACTCGCGGATTGATCATGTATTGAATGGGCAATTATTTGTCATGTTCATATTTCACTATAAATTCTGTTCGTTATGATAGTTTTGAACTACTTTTCTTTTATATCATGATTTAATATGGTGACTTGTTGACACATAGATTCGGAATTGGTTCGTATTTTAATTACCCTTCCAATTGTGGGAGAATATATCGAAAATCTTATATGGCCGCAATTTTTCACGCTGGTCATTCATCTGCATTTCTCTACCATTTTTAGTTTTTGATGTTGTCCATTCAGCTCAACTGTACTTAGGAATTTGGAATGCCCGGATTCCAGTTCTTGTCCTGAATCATTCCTTCATTGTATTATGGGTATAGGCGGTGAGTCCAATAGCAGAAAAGATTGAAAACATCTAACAAATATTAGCAATAAAATAGCTCACAATGACTTCAATGCAACAATTAAATAAATCTGGTGAGACCATGGTGCTGGGACTGCGTCTGCCATGCATCCACTGCGTCTGCCAGCCAACCACTTTGCCATTTCCTCGCTCACAACTATTCCGTCTGTTGCTGTCCGGCACCCCATGACGGGATAGTCGCAATAACAGAGGAAGCGATATTTATTACCCAAATGGCCCCACTGATCGGAAAGAACAATAAATAACGCTTCGCCAATCAATTTGGATTATTTCTCAGGGTAACTTACGTAAGAACTTGAACAGTTTTTCTTCTTGATATGTTCGAACACAATGCATTATTTTATTTTGGATCATTGCCCAATAATATTATTATTCATGTTACAAAAATAACGTTCTGAATTATGAGATACTGTTTTCATTACTTACCATTTTTCAACAGTTCAGCCTGTCTCACCTGAAGTAGCATGATTGATGAGATGCTGCCTACTATACACCGCCCGTGACCCCCAAATTTTCCATGGTGTTCGGTCATCACCTATTTTCCCATCACTACACTCATCATGAAGCCTCTGTGTTGGAACCCTGCTCATAATAAACCAGAGTTAACTATTGTTATTCCAGCACCATAACATAATTAATTGTGTTGGGTTAATGAGTAACATATATGAAAGCGTTTTTTTAAAGATATATGTTTCATTTCCCAATTCATTGATGGTTCATCCAACGATTGCATATCTTTCGCCGATCCTCTGACTCAAAAGATCTCCCGTTCATTTAACAAATTTTTCATGGAATGCTATCCAACTTCAGAACCGTTCGCATGAAATCTTGCTCCACTCCTAGGTATATATTTTTTAAATTCGCCGAACTTCGGAACAAATGTTATTTGTTGTTTTTTATATGTGTCCAAGGATTGGCAACAGGCCAGTCATAATAACGTTAATGTTTTTTTTTGTCCCAGCACCATGGCCTCACCACACTGAAAGAAACAGGTGTCGAGTTTGGTTGTCCAAGAGTCCGAAAAACCAATGTGTCAGCCCTGTCCGTTTCATCCGAGTACAAAGCAATTACCATTTGAGGATGGTTTTGCCTTCACTGATGGAAGTATCCCTTGGCAGCCCTCAATGCAGCGTATCCTTCCAGCATTCCCTGATCCAATAACAATCCTCTGAAGCCGCTGTTAATGCAATGTCCTTTTTCCATGTAAATGAGCAACTGTGAAGGGCAATGGACCTGTTATCGGGTCAGGGGATATCCAAATGCTGGGAATATATCTTGAAATGCAAGAAACCGTTGCTGAATGTCTCATAGACGCCAACCTGGATATTTCGCTGTTCGGGAGATAGATAGGTGGTTTAAATGAAACAAACTGTTCATTACAATTCAGTAGATATCGTGTACGAAAATCAAGTACTAATATTGCTCAGATGTCAATGAAATTGCTGGGCAATCTGCTCATCAGTGCATGGTCACCGAACATACCAACAGAACTGCATGCTGCCTCAGGTAGAACAACTGACGCCAGGCTGCAATTAATTCATCTAACCTTCATAGTCCAATAGTTGACAATATGCATAATTAATGTCACCTTCATAGTCCAATGGTTGACATAATGCATAATCCATGTCACCTTCATAGTCCAATAATTGACATAATGCATAATTCATGTCACCTTCATAGTCCAATAGTTGACATAATGCATAAATCATGCCACCTTCATAGTCCAATAGATAACATAATGCATAATTCATGTCACCTCCATAGTCCAATAGTTGACATAATGCATCATTCATGCCACCTTCATAGTCCAATAGATAACATAGTGCATATTTCATGACACCTTCATAGTTCATTAAATGACAAAATGCATTAAACATTGAGTAAAGCTTCGCTCAGGCCCAATTTCCTTGCTTTGGCACATTTATATTGTTGAAGGATACAAATATCGTATCCAGCGATGGTTTTCCTCTAAATTCTTTATCGATAATAAACCTGTGCAATTTATCAATGAGGCTATGTTATCGACGTGTTGAGCAAATGAACTTATTGCAAAATATGTTAGTACGGAATTAAGTATTTTAACTAAGTAAAATTCCCCCTAAGTTAAGTAGTTTAACTCGCGTTCGACAAAACGATGGGTTGAATCCGCTATTAAACAACTCTTTGAAAAATGCTGGAATTTATAATTTTTTGAATGACGTCGAACCAGGACGGAACTCTCAAAAGTTTGTGAACTTGGGTAGTCTCCAATCACTACGATAACATAAAGAAAGCACCCATTATACATCACCTGTGGACGTACCATTGACCTAGTCGCATTATTCCTACTAAAACGACATTCAAAACCAAAACCAGGATGATCCTCTCTGTTGACCTGTACCTGGAATTGTGGAATATTGCATTGTAAGGATTACCGCGGATACCAGAGATAACTCTTCCATAGGAATGGTACCATCGAAATGACTGGAACGGCACACGGTACATGATTTCGTCCCTCAACTGAAGGCTGTACCATATTATTTTACATTTTTTTGCAATGATTAATAAGTGCTTATTTGTGATGCAGTGTTCTTGCTGGATGGTTCGGCACGAATGCAGCAGCTCTTCAGTACTGTCATCTGGCAGAAAGGATGAAGTTTTCAATTTCCTTTCATTTGCTAGGTTCCTTATTCACCAAGGATCACATAGAAGACGTCTTATCGGAAACGATATCTTATTTCAAATGACTTGTGTCGCTCGTTTGATCTGATTGAGAGCATGGGTGGTTTTTGAATGTCAGTAGACTCGGAAATCATGAAACAAAAGTGTTTTGAAATGTGTTTTTCAAACAGTCGATACATTCAAATACATTAGTTTTTCTGGGCAGATGTACAATTTAAAGAGTATTGATGGAAAAAGGTGAATGCAGACCCAGCCGTAAATGGATTTAAAATATTTGGGAATACTTTTGGGCTCAGCCAGATTTAGCACCCAAAGTTTTATCAATGAAAACAGATATATTGAGGAGCGGGTGAACAAAATAATTCGTGACGTTTTCCGTTGAATCAATTCGATAGTATAGTTTTGATGACATCGCCTTCACTTGGTGACCCCTGAATAAGTGTGATATACTAGTCTATCTCTTTGCAAATAGTTGGCATTAGCTTCTATTTGATAAATGATTTCCGGCGATCATGAACGTGATTTATATCATCTTCAACAGGATGCTCTGCACGCCTCACAATCAGTCCGAACTCGAAGTCATTATCCCCAGTATTCAACGATGGATATAATATTCTAGCTGAATTAATATACCAGCGTCCACAGACTGAGGGACACAATATTGCATCAGCTTCAGTAACATCCGAGAATTCATTACCCGATAATCTTTCCTCTCGAGATAATGTCAACCTCCAATCACCTGGCCCAACATTGCTTCCAATTAGGAAAAATTCCCGACCACGCATTCCTGTCCGACCATTTGTTATCGCTAATGGAGGGTGAGGGGCCCGCTGGAGCTGCTAACTGCTGCCCCTCTGTTCAAATGGTCCTGGGAGGAGTTTACTCAATGCTTAATGCATTATGTCACCTAACGAACTATGACGGTGACATGAATTATGCATAATGTCAGCTATTGGACTATGAATGTGACATGAATTATGCATTCAGTCAACTATTGGACTATGAAGTTGATATGAAGTATGCATTATGGCATCTATTGGACTACGAAGGTGACATGAATTATGAATTATGTCATCTATTGGCCAATTAAAGTGTCATGAATTATGCATGATATCGACTATTGGGCGATTAAGGTGACATGAATTATGCATCATGTCAACTATTGGACTATGTAGTGAAATGAATTATGCATTATGTAACTATTGGACTATGGAGATGACATGAATTATGCATTACATCAACTAATGGACTATGAAGGTGACATGAATTATGCATTATGTCAACTAATGGACTATGAAGGCCACATGAATTATGTATTATATCATCTATTGGACTATGAAGGTGACATGAATTATGCATTATGCCAACTAATGAACTATGAAGGTGACATGAACTATGCATTATGTCATCTATTGGACTATGAAAGTGACATGAATTATGCAGTATGTCATCTTTTGGACTATGAAGGTGACATGAATTATGCAGTATGTCATCTTTTAGACTATGAAGGTGACATGAATTATACATTATGTCAACTATTGGACTATGAAGGTTAGATGAATTAATTGCAGCCTGGCAACAGTTGTTCTACCTGAGGCAGCATGCAGTTCTGTTGGTATGTTCGGTGACCATGCACTGATGAGCAGATTGCCCCAAAATTTCATTGATATCTGAGCAATATTAGTACATGATTTTTGTACACGATATCTAATGAATTGTAATGAACAGTTTGTTTCATTTAAACCACCTAACTTTATCCCGAACAGAGGAATAACCAGATTGACGTCCTAAAAGACATTCAAAACGTCTCGGACATCCAGCACCGGTGTCTTGCATTTCAAGGCATATTCCCAGCATTTGAATGTCCCCTGACCCGATAACAGGTCCATTGCCCTCCACAGTTGCTCATTTGCATCGAAATAGGACATTGCATTAACAGCGGCTTCAGAGGATTGTTATTGGATCAGGGATTGCTGGAAGGATACGCTGCGTTGAGGGCTGCCAAGGGATACTTCCATCAGTGAAGGCAAAACCATCCTCAAATGGTATTTGCTTTGTGCTCGGACGAAACGGACAGGGCTGACACATTGGTTTTTCGGACTCATGGACAACCAAACTCGATACCTGTTTCTTCCAGTCTGGTGAGACCATGGTGCTGGGACAAAAATAATTCCACTAACGTTATTATGACTGGCCTGTTGCCAATCCTTGGACACATGTAAAAAACAACAAATAACATTTGTTCCGAAGTTTGGCGAATTTAAAAAAAATATACCCAAGAGTGGAGCAAGATTCCATAAGAACGGTTTTGAAGTTGGATAGCATTCCTTGTAAATTTTTATTGAATGAACGTGAGATCTTTTGAGTCAGAGGATCGGCGAAAGATATGCAATCGTTGGATGAACCATCAATGAATTGGGATATGAAACATATATCTTTAGAAAAACGCTTTGATAAATGTTACTCTTTAACTCAACACAATGAATTATGTTATGGTGCTGGAATAACAATAGTTATTATGAGCAGGGTTCCATCACAGAGCTTTCATGATGAGTAATGATGGGAAAATCGGTGATGACCGAACACCATGGAAATTTTGGGGCTTACGGGCGGTGTATAGTTGGCAGCATCCCATCAATCATGCTACCTCAGGTGAGACAGGCTGAACTGTTGAAAAATGTGAAGTAATATAAACAGTATCTCATCATTCAGAACTTTTTTTTGCAGCATGGATAATAATAATACTGGGCAATAATCCAAAATAAAATAATGCATTGTGTTCGAACATGCCAAGAAGAAAAACTGTTCAAGTTCATCGTAAATTGCCCTGAGCAATAATCCAAATTGATTGGTGCAGCGTTATTTATTGCTCTTTCCGATCAGTGGGCCCTTTGGGTAATAAATATCGCTTCCTCTGTTATTGCTATCATCCCGCCGTGGGGTGCCGTACAGCAACAGACGGAATCGTTGTGAGCGAGGAAATGGCATTGTGGTTGCATGGCAGACGCAGTGGTTGCATGGCAGACGCAGTAGTTGCATGGCAGACGCAGTTGTTGCATGGCATACGCAGTAGTTGCATGACAGACACAGTAGATGAATGGCAGTCGCATCCATATGCATAACTAAAAAATCATTTGTAAAGATGTTCATCCTTTGTCTACAAGCTGATGTGTACTTACGTCAGAAATACTTGTTATATTGACGTGTGGAATATCAAAATAATATTTCCGTTGATCAAATAATTCAACTGACTTGACCTTTTACAAAACACATTTGTGCAACCTTACTCCCTTCGCTGCTCCCCCCCTTTGTATCCATCTATATTTTAGGACCTCAAGAAGCCGAATTCATCCCTGGCTACGATCCTGCAAAAATTTGAGTGAATTCCGGAAGAATTTCTTCGAATTTGTTATGCTCTGTGTAGTGTTCAGTCAGCATTTGCCCATTGGTGACATTTGCTGATACCGATATTACTATCTTTATTTTGTTAACCGTCAACACAGATCCGAGATTTTGAAAATATGCCGATCGTTTAATCATACAATGTATTTTTTTTAGACATTCATGGGTCATCGTGCAAAAAATCAACAATACGGTACTGTTCACATTTGGATTTATATTTTCATTTATTAATACAAAGGCTCCAAAGCAATTGTCACAATACTTTGTTTTAGTTAGTGCATTCCACTTCGTCGCTTTGGTTAGGTTGATTTTCCTTTACAGAATTGTTTCTGTTTTTTCCTAAATGAAACATGTCCAAATTACTCCTACAAATTCGTACGTAGTATGATTATAACTATCATCTGGTAGGAACTTGTGTAACGAAAATTTGAATACAATCCCATCCTACGGGGTATACAAACTAATGGGCCACTCGCTTATAAACGAGTCATAATTGGCCTATTCTGGAACACGGTAGTGGATTCGCAGAACAGTGCATACATAATACAAGGCTCTCGAGTTAACGGGAATCATGGGTCAATGGCATTTACCATTCGTTGCCAAAGCTAAGTAACAGTAGAAAAATAAAATAATAAACTATTAAGTCGACAGAGCAACAAAAACTGTGAGCGTAATTTAAAATACAAAAAAAATCGATGTTTTTATGCACACGAGACGTACAAATGTTGCCTGACACACAGTAGGAGGCAGCTAGTAATGAAAAGAGATGCCAAACCTCTTCATTCAATATGGAGGAGGAAAAAAAAAACATTCATGAATATTCGGCGTTCAATGAAAATGTTAACGAATTTCTTCTGAACACTTTCGATTTGAATATATAATGAGTTATCATTTCAGCAAATGTATCCATCCAGTAACCATGGATACGTTTCAATAAATCGTCATTATAAAATTACACGGGGTTTTCTCCACACAATACATAAACGTTTAAGTACTAATTTTTACATCCATGATTATTCATGCGACAAAAAAATACTGTGAGAGGCTATGGATAGAAAGACATGTTGTAAAACTACGTCTACTTGGGTCCGCAAGGCTGTTTCTATTATTTTAATCTCTGCTGGTGATGCATCATGAACAATTATATTTGAAGTGTGTTTCTCAAAACCCAATACGTGTGAGGACATATACTATAGGAGAGGAAAGCCATATTCGAAGAGACTTTCTCTATCAAGACAATGAGTAAACAGAAGCCATGTGTAAGACCAAAATGGCTGTCAGCAAGGAAGCAACAGAGAGACAAGTAGCATCATAGGCGTCGAGCAAGCTATACCAATGTTCTGCGTTATGGGGTTGAAACGTTTGATTCGGGCAGCTGTATTCAAGATACCAGTGCACCCAACACGTGCAAAGACAACAGTGACCATAACAATGGGACACTGAAGAAATGTTGTAAGGTTCAGAGTGTGGTCACCGTAATTAACTCGATTGACCATTAGACTGACTGAAACGTGTAGTTTTTTTATCTCTAGTTAAAAAAAATCATTCATATGTAATAAAGGGTAATAGTCAAGCCCATTACACGGATCAACCATCTGCAAGATGGGACATCTGTTGTGTGCTAATAGTGGTTGCAGAATATGCTGAGTGAATGAAATAGGTACAAGAGGGTCATCGATCATTCAAAGTATTATTTTGTGAGGTGGCAGAATTCGTTATTGGTCTATCAAGAGTAGGCATTCAGTCGACTTGTTTGATTCGTTGAGAAAGAAAATGCATTTCCAAGTAGCTTGCTTGGGCTTCAAGCAGCCATACAATTATTGCCGAGTAATGTCTTCGGGCAGGTAAGATTTAAAAACTTCCCAGAAAGTTCATATACATGATGAGTTTGCCAGCTGTTTCACATGAACAATACAGAAGTTGCCATTTCGTACATGGATACATAAAATTAGATTTCAGGCAGCTCGATTTTTTTTTCGGGAAATTAATTCTTAGAACTTGGAAACTTGGCCAACCAGTGTTGCTCTTTTGTTGTGGAGCGGACAACAACTGTCAGTACTTCGGTTAGAGGAAAACTTTTTCATAATGAATGAACGCTATGATTGGTTATGAATCGAAGATAATTGCATCAACTCAGTTGATTGTCATAAATGTATACTCCATGCGCACATTCATACCATCTTTCTGCTTTCGGATCACAGCTAAAATTAGTCAGTTGATACAACAATCTCATGGAATGATGTACAGCATTGCTGCGACTGCTTTAATTTCTTAATTACGCTTTTCATGAGCAAGAATGTTGTCAAATTATGTAGATTGTTCGCAAAATATTACTACTCTATAAACACATTGATACACAATACAATTTTTAAATGACACTACGTTAAAAAGGTTTGCTACAAATATAATCAACGTTATGTAACGTTTCATTCAATTTCTGCGCTGCCTACTCGTATGTGTGAATATTTTGTAGACCATCTGTATCCTATGCTAGTTAGGGTAGCACCTTCACCCTAACTAGCATAGTAGATTGTAGTATCTCTATAAAGGGCAATATTTTAGTTTTAAAATAGTGGGGATTGATTTAGACAAAGTGTGTATTTTGTTCAGCATTTTAAATGCATTCTCCTAAGTTTTGCTCCATGTGCCGCAAAATGAGCTACTGCTTGCCGTTGTTATGCGGTTACAGGCTGTGCTCAATAAATACATGGAATTGTAAAGCTATCTTGTAGTGATCTCTATTGTGACGGAGTGAGTGGGCTGGTGACCCCTTCTCTAGTATTTTCAAATCATGAAAGACTGTGAGACGGTAAGGAGGAGAAGAAGCCTAAACCTTTTATGAACCCTACTTCTTAAATCATTGACATAAAAAGTTTACATGTATGCATCTGCGAAATGAAGCAAGGAACAAAATCGCAAACTTGAAGTCATGTAGTTACTGAATTTTACTAAAAGTTAAGTATATATAAACCTACGTCATATCGTCACTAACTTTTTTTTCTCATTCAAATATTTGAACATAGTAATGATAATTGTTATTTGTTGTTTAACTGTCACCGAAACGTTTTGATGTAAGATAATATAATTTGAAAGCTGGCTTCAAATCAGGTAGAGCACTATTTAGTTTTTGCAATGTGAGAACTCAATGAATTACCAAAAGAGGACAGAAATATTTCGTAACAGTTGATTTCGCTTGACCTAATTTTTGTGCAGAGATTTGTGATGTAAATTATAAAATGTATAAGTTAGCAATTTTTATCCCTAATCCCACTCTATGTCGAGGAATCGACAAAAATCAAATATGTTTTTTCGGGATAATTAGTTTTTATACGCCCGAACCAAATGTATTAAACTATCAGCGGCTCAATGACAGCGTATCACCGAAGCCTTTCCATATCTTGGACTTTCAAGAGTCTATGGGATTCCACACCACGGAATCCAATATTCGATTCATGGACCGATCCCTTGTTCCTCGTCTTACTATATACTCGTTTCATCGACTGATTTTCAGAACAGGAAAATCAATTACCCCCGAAAACATCGATGTTGGGGGAGACCAACGGTTCTCCGGAGAGGAGGCAGAATGTAATACTGATTTCTGGTTAATTCGCAGGAGAGGCGTTTCTCGTTGAAGACAGCAATGTGTCGCTTTGAGTATTGGGGGTACTCACTCCAATGATCGTAGCAACAACCATTTTACAAATAAGTTTTTCATGGCGCTACAATCAATAGATAGATGAAGCATTAATAAACACACTCTTTATATGTTCATGCCAACAACTCGAATATTAACCGTAGTAGTATAAATTCAGATATTTCACCACAACATTTACTCTATTACAATAATGAATTATTCACACTACGATAGTAAACTCCATCACATTGGAGAATCAAGCTTATTTGTTGAGCAACACAAATGATCATTCGTGTCGTGTTTGAGTAGAATACAAATTTTCAATAATATTTCATAAATCGTGTGGATGTTAGAGCACTGTTGTCATTCCTTCTACCGATCCACGATGATAGTGAAATTTTACAACGGTTTTATCGCAAGAGAAACTTACTTTTGTGATGATACCAAGTCGTATTTACTGTGTTTGTATCCTTAGTTGTTCCATGCAAATAGATTTATACATAGAACAATGCCCTAGAAATAGGCTGTTTGAAAAGGAAAAAAATATCTCTAAACTTCACTGCATTATGAGGAAGACGTTTCTTGTGATGAACAGTAGTCGTAAAGTCAATATTGTTCAAATATTCTAGAGAATCCGATTCACCAAATATTCTCATTGTAGATTGCTTACCACATTTGACCGAAAAACAAATGAACTTTTTTTTTCAGTACCTGGGAGAATATAGAATTCCTTAAAACGAATTTACGGTCTTACATACGATCATACTACCACGATGTACGCTTAGGTAACAATGTGCACATAATATAAATGAACAATATAACAGAGAAGTGTTTATGAAATGACACCTCTTTTTTTCCATCAATGCAGATGAAATGAAAAAAATTTACGTACTAAATAGATGTATTTTCTTTTCACATTGCAAAAACTTTGGGTGAGTGTTCTCTTGATTCGAAGCACGACTTGTGTAAGAAATGAAGGTGTCTTGAAGCACAATACTTTACTGAAAGTGGAAGCACTAAACATGTGTCGGTCAAACCATGTCCAACCTCACAGTCCTTTGTTCTTAACGGAACAAGGGCTCTCTAAGTTAAGGCGAGTGCGGCAGATAGCGATTGGCCGCAGCTTGCGACATGGCGACAGATGGCGACAAGGAGGCACAATAATGTGCCGGTGACAGATGGAGGCCATGAACTGAGCCGGTTAATTGGTATAGGCGACTGGTTGTTGGCATCGGACACTGCAGACACCGCAGTGTAGCAGTACAATACGTGCACATATTTTCATGAACAATCGTTCCCAACGCTCCAATGGACCGTTAAAGTAAGGAATAATCTTGGAGTCGCCATTGCTGTTCCTCACCACTAACAGACAAAATAGGAACCACATAAAAAATATATAGATCCTTAAAATTGTGTTCAACACTCAATTATTTTGTTATCGCGTTAATCTTCAACTATATTTCCGTATAGTTTACTAGCCACTCATCCACAACCAAACTCAGCCATGACATAACTCTCGCATGTAAACAGTATAGTTTACTAGCAGCTCATACACAACCAAACTAAGCTATGACATCACTCTCGCATGTAAACAGTGTGGTTTATTAGCCACTCATCCACCACCAAACTAAGCCATGACATCACTCTCGCATGTAAACAGTACAGTTTACTAGCCACTCATCCACAACCAAACTCAGCCATAACATCACTCTCGCATGTAAAGAGTATAGCTTACTAGCCACTCATCCACAACCAAACTCAGCCATAACATCACTCTCGCATGTAAACAGTATAGTTTACTAGCCACTCATCCACAACCAAACAAAGCCATGACATCACTCTCGCATGTAAACAGTATAGTTTACTAGCCACTCATCCACAACCAAACTAAGCCATGACATCACTCTCGCATGTAAACAGTATAGTTTACAAGCCACTCATCCACCACCAAACTAAGCCATGACATCACTCTCGCATGTAAACAGTATCTTAATGAGTAATTATTCCATATAAACCCAAAGTAACTCACGGACTTGTTACGGAATGGCGGTTACCCTCTGCTGATGTCAGATGCTGAATGGATTTAGTTAGTCGGTCGACTAAAGTGCTAGTGTCTAGGTGTATCAACTGATCATATCAGAAAAAAATATCACGAACATATTACTCATCTCTATTGTTTCAAATTTAAATAAGATTTCGAAATTTAGATGGGTAATAACTTGAGTTACCGAACTGTCTTCATTTTCAATGGCTAGCGGGGGTCGCTGCTTAATGCATAATAACAAACAAAATAATGAAACAGGCATGCTGCTCGAATTGTCGTTCAACTATGCGACACACAGGACACACGAACAGGATTCTAAAGAAAGGATTCCTTTGATGTCGTAGAAGGGAAGGCTGAGAAATAAACCTGCATCTGTTCGTCGACACTCACTGCGACACAGAAGCAAGAGCGTATTGCTTGCTAGCGTTTGATGATAGACTCGATGGAATATTTCAACGTTTAATTTATTGATGAATCTTCCTTTGGCCATTGGTCTTTGATCATTGCTCTTTGACTCGTGCTTAAGGCGAAGGGCTTAGTAAATAACAATACGAGTTATTATTCATCAGATAGAGTTTCCTATCAAAAGATGTACATCGCCTATTAACATGTATGCGGTGAAATAAACCATGCAGTAAATCCCTCGATCACGGCACAGCAGATTTCGGTCGTTATTATTCGCTCAAATTTTTCATCTATACAGGTTTTTATATATTTTTGATAGTAATGAGACCGTCTCCTTTTGGACGAAATAAACTGGTGAGCGACGAACGCCCTTCGATTGCAATCCAAAAGAATAGTTACGGAAGGAAGCTAAACATTGAAAATTATTCTCAGTAACTTGAAACATGGTTATATAATGCCCAAAATCTGATAGAATAAACATTAAAAATGATTGAGTAGAAACTTATATTACAACGAACAGTTTCAGATTGATGTGGCCTCATCTTACAATTAGTCATACATGTATAGATTTTTCAATTAAAGAGATAAAATAAAAACTGATTCATGATAAGTTCGTTTTAAAAAAGGGGAAAAAAGCGAGAAAAAATATAAACCTATCGAAAATTTTGCTTTTTTGTCTAACTTTTTAGGTGATGTAGCCTTAGGCCACAGACAGACTGCCAAACGTTTATGGATCATACAGCCACCACATCAGCAGTTCACCGTGTACCTCGGTAAGATATGGTTGTCAGTCGCTCGTCAGTTACTCGATTAAGAGTTGCAGATCACCCCTTGTCCAGTACGGCTCGAACATCTGCCGAAACAACTTCCACTGCCGCAAACATACTCCTGTGCCTCGAAGAATTCATCATATAATAAAAAGAATCTGGAAGACCCTGCAATCACTTTACCAGACGCTACACACCGTAACTGACCACTGGAAGTTACCCACTGCCGCTTTGGCGACGCCGAAGAATACTAAACTTTGGAAACAGAATACTACATCATTGAAGGCACGCAGCGCATCAACGAATATAAAAAAAAAACGACAAGATGGATATTTGTAAACGGGCTACCGGTGCTATGTAAAACAACAACGATTCATCAGGAATATCAGTTCAATTTGTTACCTTTCCAGTTCCTCATCGAAGCTGTTCATGTCCAAAATACGCCGGACACCGGCAACAATCCGAGTGCGAGAACAATTCAGGTACTGGCGAAGAGGATGACCTCATGGATGATTGCATCGACGAGAGCACACTTGCGTGCAATCAGGATGCAACTCAACAGAGCGTAAATCAGGATCACCAAGATTTGATGATTCGTCTGACGAACATCTCCATCAAAACACATTGACATCACCGACAGAAAGAAGAAGGCAAGTGTTCATCTCCATCAACCAGCAGTCAGCTCATCAGACAATACTCACACAGATGACGAGCATACTTCTCCTCTGGAAAACAGACCGTGGCGCTCCGTACCAGATGCCCCACCTTCATAATTCAACATGCCGACGATGTGCAATCTCTAGGAAAGAGTGGTGAAAGCGACGTATTCACAACGTGACCGTCCTTTTCTTTACGTTACCAAAATGTTCAAATACTTTTATTGCTTCCAACTAAATAAATTCGATTACAAAATACATGAGTTGAATGTCAGTGTTGTAGATTCCCGAGTCCCGTGCAAACCCTGTGCTATAGCAGATAATACACAATCAATATTCCCGAGTCCCGTGCAACCACTGTGCTACAACAGATACTACACAATCAATATTCCCGAGTCCCGTGCAACCACTGGGCTATAACAGATAATAAACAATCAATATTTACTTCGCATCACGGTAAATCGAAACATACATATTGTGTGCAGTTGCAGCGTAGGCCCTGCGTATATTAGTAAATCAGTAAAGCTCTTCGTAATACTTTGATTTCTGACTCCAATACATTAAAGCCGATTGTGCCCATACCCATTGACAGAGACCATCTAATAAAGGCTACGGCGTACCCGAGGTTGGATCAATATAAGCAACTAGACGTGTAGCACAGGAGATTATATAGTAGAGGAATGAACGAGCACCGCTAGCATATTTTATAAAATATAATGCGATATACCACAAAAGGCAACAAATACATCACTTGCAAATATCAGTTGTCACTCTATTGTTTTATAAAGAAGGTACCCGTAGATGTTGCCCAATAAACAAAAAGTTGTAGGACATGAAATGAAAATTGCTTTCTGCTCATTAGAACGCGATGATTTTTTTCCCATACGAGGAACAAAACATTCATGGATATTCTGCATTTAGTTCCAATCTTTAAAACTTGTTCTCAAACACAGTCGATGAGTTCCGGCAAGTCTACCGACCCAGCAACCGCGAGTCTTCATCAGATTATTGGCGTAACAGGATAAACCGGAGCTTGCTTTGAACCAAATTTGTGCACCAACATTAAATAATGAGATACCATAAAATAAATGTGTAGGTTTCGTGTAGATTTATTTGAATTTGTTTATTCTAGTAATAGGTTTTATAGTGTCTGCAAGCCTTTTTCTGTGTAATCTTCAAGCATCGTGGACATTGATATTTGAATTGTATTTTTGGAACCTTCGGTCACATTTACAAATAATACTGTTTCTGTTTCCAATTATGTTTGTTGACACATTGCAGTAATATGTCATGGTTTAAACCGTTGTCCTTTTCTTCGTATATGATCCCTAACGCTTTTTCCCTCTACGAAGACAGCTGCCTGTCAGCAGGGAAACCAGACGTCGAGGGCAGAAAACTATCTGCGTCGAGTAAGCTAAACCAATTTTCTGTGTTATAGGACCAAGGACGTTTTATTCGGGCCGCTGTGGTCAAGAATCACACATAAAACCAACATGTGCAGTAGAAATCTGTGACAACATCACTGTAGAGACAGACATATGTTTAGTCAAACAGCTGTTTGCCCTTAGTTAGGAGATGGGCTAAGTTAGGCTGACACAGGGGGGGTGGAGGCGCCACATTTCTCCGCAACACGACCGCAGTATCCATGCTTGAACTGCAGTCGGATACGCTCACCACTCGGCCACAGCGGCTTCACTGGAAGCACATAATCAGTGCATAGTATGAAGGTATCAGCACTGGAGGCACATAAATGATTTGTTTAGTTCAGGTTGTGTCCACCATCGTCAATTATTTCGACCATTAGGTTCACTCAAACGTGTAGCATGAGATAAGCCAGCTTTAAAAATAAATACATACATTTATCGAATAGTATGATATAATAACGAACGCCCGTCAAAACCATTACACCGATTATTCACGAGCAAGATGGGTCATCATTTGATCGAATATAGTCATTGCAGTATTTGCTAAGCGAACGCATGAAAGGACTGAATAATTATGCTCTGAGCCTCCAAGATTGTCCACCCGTTTTCGTCCTCCCACTTAGGATGCCCCGTCGGTCCCGCAAAGTATCTTCTCTTCAAGAGGCAGAACTCATAATTGTTCAGTGAAGAGGAAAATTTCAGTCCACTTATTTGCTAAATCGAGAAAAAAAATGGCTTTACTAAGAAGCTTTATTGGGCTTCTCACAGACATAATATTATCACCGAAATAGGTTTTTGCACTGTAAAGATGTTTGAGCTTCAATGAAATTTTATTCGCATGATGAGTTTGTCACTTGTTTCACATGTGTTATACACAACATTATTTTTCTTTCAATATCACGTTTTTCGACATATCAGTCAACTCGGTCGTTTTAGAGAGAGATAATACAGATCCAGTACCTCGGAACTTGACCCAGACAATTTAGTTGTAATGCTGTGAAGCGTGCGACAGCGGTTAACAATTCGTCACGAACAAAAATTTGCAGACTTTTTTTTATAATGATGGAATGAAGTAATTCGTTATAGATCCAAACTGAATATGTCAACTCTGTTGATTGCCATGGATGAATACTATCTGAGCCACATTCAATTTATGTTTTCAGTAAAATTGTGCTCAGTCCCTCTCACGAATTTATCACATTCAAGATATGTTCCATGAACAAAAAAAAAATTGAGGGAACCCCCCAACAATTACAATGATCAACTCATCGGATTGATGTGAGATCCATGAAACTGTAGAGTACTCAAACGCTCACAACTGCTATCGGTGCCCTTCGATCACGTGAACAGAATTTCTGTGATTTCATGAAATCCAAGGATTTTGTGTCACAAAACAATTTGTTGTAGATCCAGATATTATGGCGATACATACCCATGGCCATTAAGGTCCTAAGGGTACATGGATACTGCACGAGCAATATTGATCAATGAAAGGTAAATGCATAGGGTCATGTTGATACTGAGAAAAAAAATCAAAACATAGCAACGTAAACGATAATTTAATCGTAATAGATGCCGTATCATCATTAAGATAGTATATTATATAATAATAAAGCAATTATTTAACTACTTGTTTCCAGCCAGCGTTGATTCCTTTTTCAAAAACATTTTTAACGGATATTTA